>JBBPLE010000241.1:4821-48313 GCA_038089675.1 Boletales sp. KT-2023b | reverse complement strand
GAACCCTTCGTCGGCTCTTCGTCAGACGATTCTTTGAACCCCTCGTCAACTCATCGTCAGACGAACCCCTTTGACTATTCAGCAAGCATCTCTTGACCGAACCTCTAGAACTTTGACCCTCTGTTAGTTCTTTGAGCCTACGCTCGTTCCTACCCGGACCAAGCATAACACTGACAGTGGGTCAAAGGTTCAAGGTATTCGGACAAGGGATGCTTGCTGAAAAGTCAAGGAGTCATCCGATGATGAGGTCGATGAAGGAGAACAAGAGAGTCATCCAACAATAGAGTTGACGAAGGAGGTTCAAGAGAGTTGTCCAATGATAGAGTTGATGAAGGAGGTTCAAAGGGGTTGTCCGATGATAGAGTTGACGAAGAGATTCAAAAGAGTTCAAGGTAGAATTGAGCAGGACTAAGCTAAGGATACATTGAGTAGAGCGATGGCTTTAAGTACTGTGAAGAATAGAAACTGATAGAAGGTCATGGAAGGTTTGTTACTAAGCGAAGAAAGATAGAACCATTCATGAGAAATCAAAGTGTTGATAACAAAAATAGAGAAGCGGAAATGAAAGGTGTGCGATGAACACGTTGCATGTTCTAGAGCACTCTAAAGAAAGTAAAGATACTGGGTTGGGCCGGTTCATCATATCAATAAACAAGAAGAGAAAAGAAGTGAATCGTAACATTACCCCCAAAGTACATTTGAAGTCACAATGAAGAACAAAATCAAAAAGAAAGAATTAGAAATCCATACACCTATCTCCACCAGGGGAACTGGTCATATTAGTGTATGTTGAGTCATCATATCCTGGGTCGTTATCATTCAGATCAAGATCAGCGAGTTCAAGGTCAGGGGAGGGACAATGATGACATTGTTGAGGATGAGGGGTTCAGCGACGACGATAAGAGGGGGGAGGAACCAGTCTGGGAGCTGAGCCAGAACTAGAGGACAGGGGGTCGGAGAGTTGTTTAACAAGGGGTTGGGGTGGACCAGAACGTCTAGAATGTGTGGAGGAAGCTGAGGAGGAGGAAGATCCTATGGGATTAAGGGTATGAGGACGAGGGTGGCAGGGACAGCAATGTTGGGTGTGACCAGGACAGTGGCGGGCACAATGGGGGCAGACGTAATATGGACAGTTGATATGAATGTGGGAGAGTTGGTGGCAGTGGAAGCAGGCTCAACTGTAGAGGTAATGATCAGGGGAGAGAGGTATATTATGTTGTCCTTCCCAACTGACTTCAGCCTGCTCTACGATGGCTAATTCCTCGAGGGTGAGGGGTTCCTCAGAAGCTTCTGGGGAGGGGTTCTGGTGGAGGTGGCATTGTTCATCGAGTTCTTGGGTATAATGTAGAACATCCTTGGCTAGTTTGTCCATTTCCAGCTGATGCATGATGGAAAGGATGAGGTTGGTGAGTTCGGTGCAGGTTTCATGGAGGGTAGCGACATGTTCCATGGGGTAATCGGACATCTGGTTGGCAAGGGGGTAGAGGGAATGGATTTCCTGGAAGAGGAGAAGAAGGGTATCAAGGGGGGAGAAGGGTTCTAGATGGGCGTGAAGGGGGGTAAGAAGATGGGGGGTTTCAAGGAGGAGCATAAGGGAGGACTGTTCGGTGACAGGGAAGGGGTCTGGGCAGATACACTGGGCATAGAGGGGTAGTTTGATGGAGACTACTGGGTTAGGATCGAAAGGGGGAAGACGCAGAGGAGGGGACATAGACCGGGGAATGCCCGGGTTGTAATTAGTGGAATCAAGGCCTTGGATATGATAAAGTAAGGGGGTGGTCCAACCAGTGGTAGCAGCAGTGGGGGAGGGGGATCTAGCAGGAGCGGACATGTTTAGGCTTCGTGGGTGGTGTGAAGGATGAAGGAGGGAAGGCGTGAGGGTGGAGGGCTTTATATTTGGATAGGATTTCCTTGGCATGGTTAAACTCTGATTCAGGTAACCAGGAGTCTTCTTCGGCCGAATATCCCTTCCAACAGACTAGGAATTTTCGGTTGTTCGGGGTTCCATGATGTCAGATAATTTTTTCCATTTCATATTCCTCTTCTCCATTGATAAGGTCAGGTGGAGGGGAGGGGAAGTTTGGTCCATGTACATTGTTTTCACGATAGGGTGATAACAGGGAAGCATGGAAGACCGGATGTATTTTCCAAGTATGTGGGAGATGGAGTTTATAGGTAAGGGAAGAGAGGACCTGAGTAATGGTAAATGGACCTTCTCACTTGGGGGCGAACTTCGGATGGGAGATAAGACATTTCAGATTTTGGGCTTCTAGCCAAACCTTGTCGCCTTTACAGAAGGGGGTAAATTTTCCATGGAAACAGGATTTCATGACTTGTCTGGCAAGTTCATGGGCCGCCAGGGCTTCGTCTCTAGCTGCAGAAAGGAGTTTCAGTTGTTCTTTGACTGCAGGGAGGTTGGTTTCAGCAATGATAGTGGGAAGGGGGCGAGGTTCAAATCCCATCATGAGGAAGAATGGCGATTTGTTGGTGACAGAGTGAGGGCAGTGATTGTGTGCAAATTTGGTGTGGGAGATGAGGTCAGACCATGTGGAAGGGGAATTGCTGCAAAAGATCCGAAGGTAAGTTTCCACTTCTTGGTTTACCTGTTCAGTTTCTCCATCGGATTGAGGATGGTAAGCTGTGGAGAGGGAGAGGTTATATCCGAGGAGGCATCCAAGTTCTCTTGCGAAGGAAGAAGCAAACTGGGGTCCACGATCTGAGATGATTTTGTCATAGAGGCCAAACCGAGTGTAGACCTTGTGACAAAAGAGGGAGGCAATTCCTTTGGCAGAGACTGATTTCTTAGTAGGACAGAGAATCACCCCTTTAGTAAGCCCATGGTCGACCATGACCAAAAGACTGTCAAATCCCGAAGAAACAGGGAGGTCTGTGATGAGGTCACAGGAGATCTGTTGAAAAGGAATGGTAGAGGAGGAGATGATGGGGGAGAGGGGGGGAGAGGTAGGATGAGTGTTCGCTTTGGAGGATTGACAGAGGGCACATCCTTCAATGTATTTTCGCACAAATTGAGCGAGACCAGGCCACCAGAATTCAGCAGCAATGAGTTGATGGGTTTTGAGGTATCCAGGGTGACCAGCAGTGGAGTGGTCATGGTGTCGTTCAACAATGGAACGGCGAAGATTGGGGGGAACATAGATACGCCCTTGGAAAGTGAGGATGCCAGCATCGTATTGCCAGTCGGAGAGATGAGAACAGAATTGGGTAGGGATGTCACCCGTGGTGGCACATAACGCATCAAGGACAAGGGGGTTGGAAGCAGAGGAGGCGGCCAGCTTGGTTTGGAGGGAGGTGTCAATGAGGTTGACAAAAAGAGTGTCAGGAAGGAGGGTTACATTGTCGTTATCCTCGTCGGTCGGTGGGAGAAGATTTGGGTGGCAGGAGAGGGCATTGGGTGTGGCAAGAGATGTACCAGGGACATGGGTCAGGTGGAGGTCGAAGTCCGAGATATCAAGCAGCCAACGAGCCTGTTGTTGGTTAAGTTTCTGAGGTTGGCGGAAATATGTGAGATTTTTGTGATCGGTGAAAACTTTGACAGGGAAGGGAGATCCTTGGAGGTAGTGGCACCAAGCTTTGAGGCCACAGATGATGGCTAGGAGTTCCCTGTCATAGATGTCATAGTTTCGTTTGGCAGGGGAGAAGGACTGTGAGAGGTAGGAGCATGGATGCCAATCACCATTGGTGTCAGTTTGGAGGAGGACTCCACCAGAGGCATATTTGGAGGCATCTGTGGCGATGGCAAAGGGGCGGGCGGGGTCTGGGAGATGGAGGATTGGATGACTAAGGAACAGTTGTTTAAGGTTGTCAAAGGATTGCTGGCAACTGGGAGACCAGTCCCAGGGTTGGTTTTTCTTTGTAAGATCAAGGAGGGGGCGAACGATGTTGGAGTAATTGGCAATGAATCGTCAGTAAAAGTTGGCAAATCCTAGGAAGAAGCATACATCTTTGACTTTGGCAGGGATTGGCCATTCACAAATGCCATCCAGTTTTACTGGGTCCATGGTGAGCTCATTGGGATGTATGATCATGCCAAGATATTCAACCTCGTTGGTAGCGAACGTGCATTTTTTGAGTTTAAGGTGAAGATCTAACTTGGTCATGTGTTGGAGCACTCGTTTGGTTCATTCCTTGTGGGTTTTGGCATCAGGAGAGAAGATGAGGAGGTCATCCATGTAAATGACTAGCCATCCTTCTGCGATCATATCATGGAAGGAGTTGTTCATGAAACGTTGGAAGGTGGCGGGGGAGTTGCAAAGACCAAAGAACATGACCATTGGTTTGAACAGTCCTTTGTGGGTGATGAATGCCGCTTTCCATTGATGACCATCTTTGATGCGGACGTTGTTGTATCCCCAACAAACATCAAACTTGGTAAAGGTTTTGGCACCCTTGAGTTTATCAACGAGGTTGGATATGAGGGGAAGAGGGTAGGTGTCACGGATGGTATGTTCGTTGATGTAGCAATAGTCTTGGCAGGGTTGGAGGCCACCATCTTTTTTTTTAACAAAGAAGAAGGGGGCAGCTTGGGGGGAGTTGGATGGACAAATCTTTCCTGTCTTGAGGTTCTCATCAAGGAATGCTTCGGTAGCGGCTTTTTCATCAGGGGAGAGAGGGTAGAGTTTGCTGACTTTCGGGGTGAAAGAATCATTGAGATTGATTTCATGGTCATAGGGTCAACTAGGGGGTACATGGTCAGTTGCTTCTTTCGAGAAGACAAAGGAGAAGGTGGAGTATTCAGGTGGAAGAGTGGCCTTTGGTTTGGCCTTTTTGGCAGCCATGGCCAGTTCAGTTGCCATCGTAATTTTGGCAATAGTGGCAGAGGGGATGAAGCGAGATCCACAGTGCATGATTTGATTGATGATTCAGTTGTCATTGGCTCATTGGAGATACCGGGCTTCGGTGTCCTTCTTCATGTAGTCATAGAGATGTCCATCCCAGATGGAATTGACTTGTACATGTCGAGGTGGGTGAGGGGTTGGTGTCTGGGGGGTAGGAGTTGGTTTGGTACAGTTGTAGTACAATTTCTGGGATTGACTGGAGTTGAGGGAAATGGATAGCTCTTGTTTGATCCAGTTGATGGTGGGGTTGGCTTTTCTAAGCCAGGGGAGTCCAAGGATTATGTTCTCCTTTCCACAGTTAAGGATGTAGAATGTGACACAGTGCATAAGCTGTCCGATGTGGACATAGAGTGTGGTGGAAAAACAGATAAGACTGTTCTTGTTTGTGGATTGGTCGATGTTTTTGACGGCAATGAGGGAGGGGAGTCGTTCTTTCGGGAGATGATGTTTTTGAACAAAGTCCCAATCGATGCAGGAAATTTGTGCTCCAGAGTCAACAAGAGCATGAGTTCCAATGGCTTTTAGATGTGATGGTTCGACGATTTCAATGGGGATTTGCATAGACTGCTTGGTAATCAATGATACAAGTACAGGAGCACACGTAAAAGAGGGAGAGCCTTGTGTTGGGGAAGGTCTCTGTTCTAAAAATCCTCGTTGGAGGGTACGAAGGAGATTCTTGCTATGGTTTCTTCTTTGTCATCATCCTCAACTTCTACTAACCTGGGGACTTCTTCAACCTTTCTAACCTTCCTTTCTCCAGTCTTCTTCGGCTGAGAAGGGAAGTTTGGGCAGTTGCCTGAGAGATGTCCAGGTTTTCGGCAGCAGAAACAGAGTCCTTTTGTGATACAGCGTTTTCATTCCTCTGGGGTTAACTTAGATACTTTGATAGCATCAATGTCCATGGTGTCAGGGTCTTTCTGAGGGTGGGAGGAAGAGGAAAATGAATGGTAGGGGGGGGGTGGTCTTGCCTCGTTTTGCCATGTTGTTGGCTCTTCCCCATTGGGTGAGGAAGTGGGTGGACTTGGCATACCATTCATCGATTTTAGTGCGGATGGTGTCCATAGACATGATGTGATGCATGAGTTTGGTGTAGATGCCAGTGGAGAAGTATCCGATGAGGACGTTTTGGTCAGTGATTTCGCAGATCTGGACATGATTCCAGAATTCGGAGATATACTTGGTGAGGTCAGAGAGGGAGGGCTTTCCTTCCATTTTGGTGGATGAGAGCCAGGTGATGGAGAGGGCGATGGTGTCTTTGTATTCAAAGGGAGTGTTGAATTCGGTGATAAAATCTGCATAGGTACCGAAGCCCTTGTTTGCACTGAGAGCAGCTTTTTGGAAGGAGGAGGCCCAGGTAAGGGCAGCTCCTTTAGTCATATATGAAAGAGCGAAGGTGATCTTCTTGGCGTCGGTGGTATAGACTTCTTCATTGATGAGGAGGTAGGTTTGGACAGAATCCAACCAGATTGTGGCTTTGGTGTAATTGCCATCAAAGTTTTCAGGGGCACCAATGCGAAGTTCAACTGGTTTTGAGGTCATGGTGGAATGAGGTGGTTGTGGGGGAAGGAAAGGAGGTAGTGGGTGTGAGGGAACGAACTGACGAGGGGGAATGGGAGTGGAGGATGGAGGAGGAAGGAGGAGAGGTCTAGTTACAATGGGAGTAGGGAGGGGTGGTGTTGGTTCCCTAGGAGAGACATCTGGAGCAGGAGCGAAGGATTCTTTGTCCGAGAGTTCAGTGGAGGAGGGGGAATCAGAGGGGACTCGATAAGAGCATCATAGTGCCCGTTCAAGGGCTCCTGGTGTTTGAGGGGAGGAAATGGTGAGAGACTACAGCGATGGTAGCTCGAAAAGAAGAGCTTAGTCCTTTTGTTACACTTGGCCCAGGTAGGAATGAGCATAGGCTCAAAGAACTGACAGTGGGTCAAAGGTTCAAGGTATTCAGACAAGGGATGCTTGCCGAAAAGTCAAGGAGTCGTCCGACGATGAGGTTGATGAAGGAGAACAAGAGAGTTGTCTGACAATAGAGTCAACGAAGGAGGTTCAAAGGGGTCGTCCAACGATAGAGTTGATGAAGGAGGTTCAAGAGAGTCGTCTGACAATAGAGTCGACAAAGGAGGTTCAAAGGGGTTGTCCAACAATAGAGTTGACGAAGAGATTCAAAAGAGTTCAAGGTAGAATTGAGCAGGACTAAGCTAAGGATACATTGAGTAGAGTGATGGCTTTAAGTACTGCGAAGAATAGAAACTGATAGAAGGTCATGGAAGGTTTGTTACTAAGCAAAGAAAGATAGAACCATCCATGAGAAATCGAAGCGTTGATAACAAAAATAGAGAAGCGGAAATAAAAGGTGTGCAATGAACACGTTGCATGTTCTAGAGCACTCTAAAGAAAGTAAAGATACCAGGTTGGGCCAGTTCATCATATCAATGAACAAGAAGAGAAAAGAAGTGAATTGTAACAATTACCAAAATGGTACCAACCATCAATGAAATCTCCTGACAAGTAGAAGTGTCATGGTGTTATAATCAGTGATACCCCCTATCTTTTCTTTCTCTGTTACATAACAATATCTCTCAATCTTCTTTTGATTCTCTTGCTATGCAACATGGTAACATTAATATCCATTCACATTCTAGACTTTACCATGTCTATCTATGCTTACTATCTATATTCACTTAGAGATCTTTGATCACCATTCCTATGCATTCCCACTTGTGCAGCTTGCACTATTTATTCTCTATTTTCCCATCATCACACATAGCCCCTGATCACAGCACCTCTGCACAGTTTTGCATAGTGTTATACTTAGTTTCCACAGCCTCATGGCTATCCAATGACTCGTAGTGACTCAGTATGACTAGCACTACTTAGTATAAATACTGGTTGACCATGTACTGTATACTCTAAGCAATTCCTACCTTGGGTTTTCGCCTTCACATCCCCAGTCCTCCTCTAAGATCATCTTTAAGTTGGCCCTAGTGCCTCTTCATTGTTGTCCTTAGTCCTTGTCCACCCAGAACCTCTGTGATCCTTCTGGGAAGATCCTTGATGTCATCTGACATAACTGCCAACCTCTGTCCACTGGAACCCTTGACCTTTATCTCCAGAGTCCCTGACTTACATCAGTATGTTACCCTCGACCCCTGTCCTCGACCTAGGCGATCACTGCTAGGTCTATGCTTGTTCTTACCCAGACCAAGTGTAACAAAAGGAATTGCTTGCACTTTGATAGGACTACTATCTAGTAGATCCCACCATTTCACATCAGCGCCCCAGAAACCCTAGGCCTTCGGGCAACCTTCATACATCAGATTCATGCTTCTACCAGGAATGCACCCAAGAACCCTACCCCTCTGACTCTGACTTGTCACACCACCCCACCCTGGTCCCTACTGACGTAGAGGACAAAGACATAGAAATCCCCACCCACAAGAATCCACTAGACACCCACCTTTTACACGAACTCTCTGCACAACTATCCTTAAATAGGGTACCCACACCACCATCCCCATTAACCCTCACACAACACCTCCACTTCACCAGAGGAACTGTTCCATCCACTGTCGTTCCCACACCAGTACTGTTGCAAGTACATGTGTTACATACACAGGAAGGTCTCTCACATACCTGGGTTGGTTGGGTTGAGGAACTTACAACAGGTGATGGTGGTATCAAGTAAAGAATTGATTAGGACTCAGCTCTGCTGAGTCCAAAAGTAAATACATATGATGTGTGAACTAATTACTATGTATGTAACACAGAGTCCATTCAACACTCCCCCTTGCTTAGTATACAGTGGATATGTAAAGCATTAAATTGGAGGACAGTACTTTTACTTGATGGAGTTAAACTCCAGTCTGAGCTGGGAGCGGAATTCATTGAACTTGACACGTCCAAGGTTCTTTGTGAACATATCAGCAGGATTGTCAGTCCCAGGGATATAGAAAAGCTCCACAAGCTTGTGGACCATGACTGCATTGCGGATAAAGTGATATTTCACGTGAATGTGTTTGTTGTGCTTTTCAGTCACAGGGTTTTGCACAATGAATAAACTACCCTGGTTGTTGCCACAGATGGGGATAGGTTTCAGCTTGTAGCTGAGCTCACCCATCATCTCATGGATCCACATGCATTGACACAAACAGTCGCTCAGTGCCATATATTCTGCTTTGGTGGAAGAGATGGTGGTGGTTTTTTGTAAGTGTGAATTCCACAAAAACACACCATCGGCCATCTTAAGATAGAAGCCGGTTTGAGAGTGTGCAGTATTAACGTCCTGTGCCCAATCTGAATCAGTACAGGCAAGAATACCTTTTCTGGAGGAACTGTTATAGAGTAGGGAATAGTCCTGGGTTCCAATAAGGTACCAGCAGATATACAGAGCTCTGTTGAGATGTTCCTGTGATGGGTTGGCTGACATGCGTGCTAGTTGGGTAACCACATACGCAATGTCTGGACGGGTGCCGATCATAAGATACAGCAACAAGCTGATCATGGTCTGAAAACACATCCGTAATTCATGTTGGACTGGTGCATTGTTCTTCACTGGGTAATAACCCTGTGGAAGGGGGGTGGGTGTGGATTTGGCATTGGTCATGCTGCATCGTTCAAGCACCTTGTTGAGGTAATCTTTTTGGTCGATTCAGATGTTATGACCTTCTCGATGAATGTTCATTTGGAGGAATTCAGATGGCTCTCCAAGATCATGACATTCCCACTTCTTCATAAATGCAGCCTTGATCTTGTCTACAAAGATCTTGTTGGGGCCGCAGAAGAGGGCATCGTCTACATAGATTATTGCTAGACAGATGTCTTTGCCTTTGCAATAAATGAAAAGTCCAGCATCAGTTTTTAACTGTTTGAAGCTGAGTTCTGCCATGGATGCATCAAGCACTTTCCACCAGGCTAGGCTGGCTTGCTTGAGTCCATAGAGTGTGCGCAATAGGCAGAGGACTTTGCCTTTTTGGTCGGGAGGCATGAACCCCTTAGGAAATTCCATATAGATTTCCTCTTCCAGTTTACCATATAGGTATGCAGAGCATATGTCAAGCCCAGAAATGTGCCATCCTTCCAGGGCCGAGAGGGCAAACATACATTGCATAGTCTTGAAATGTACAACTGGGGAAAAGACTTGGTCAAAGTCTAACCCTTCAACCTGGCTAAAGCCTTTGGCTACCAGGTGGGCTCTTTTACAACTGTCCAACTTTTGATCGAAGACCCAGTGGTTTTTAATCACCTTGCGGTGTTGTGGGTGCAGAACTACTTCATAGATCTTGTGGTCTTTCAGCATTTGCAGCTGTTCTTCACAGGCTTTAAGCCAATCCTTCTGCTCTGATTTAGGAAGCTTTTGGATATTGCAGAATGTCCACTCATGTAGATTTGGGGATGCCCTGAAAGCGGAATCATGTGGGATAGCATGATTGCAAAGGTATGAAACCAAAGCATCTCCCCCTTCCCGTGTGAGACAGTCAACATCATCCTCAGAAGTAGGAGATGGGGGGAGTCCACCAGGGACTGCAGGTGAGTCCGGAACTGAATCCGGAACTCGGGACAGGCCAGCTTTGCTGGTAAGATCCTTCCGGCATGACTCACTCTCCAGGTCCCGGAGCTGCTGAAGTGGATGACGGCGCTCACCGAAAATGTTTCCAGGGCACGTTAGGGGGTTATGGAGACACTCACTACACCTTGGGATAGGTGGGGGACCAGTTGGTGGTGGTCAGTGTGACAGAGGTGTCACTGGAGGAGGGGCTGGACTGGGTGTCTGGGTGTGAGGAGCAAGAGACGGAGATGAAGATCTTGATGTACTTGGGCTCGGCGATGGTGAAGGAGAGGGCAAATTCCTTGAATCCGAACTGAATTCTTCGCCGGAACTGAGTTCCAACTCAGAACTCTCATCAGAACCAGCAGAGGCCAGAACCAGAACTTCTGAAACCTCATTATGGGTATGAGTTGGTTCTGGGGGACCCACATGGGGATGGTGTGGAGCAGATCGAGAGCATCTCAAGAGGAGAGTCTCATTGAAGATTGCATGTGCTGATGTAACAATGGCATTTGTTGGTGACATGAAAATGAAGTTTGAGTCACTACCAGGGGCAACCCCCAAGTAGATCATCAACTGCAATCTCAGCTGTAGCTTTCCACCACATCGTTCTGCAGGAATGTGCACATAGGCACCACAACCAAATACCCAAAGGTGATCAACAGATGGTTTCTCCCCCTTAAGTAATGTCAGGGGAGTATCCCATTTCAGCCAAAGCTGTGGGGTCTGATTGTAAACATGGGTTGCATGGAGCAGAGCCCATTCCCAGTAGGAGGGAGGTAGGCAAGCATGTAACCACATAGCCTGTGCCTTGTCCATTAATGTACAGATTAGGCATTCCACACGCCCGTTCTGCTGGTGTGCATATGGGGTGGACTGTTGGATATTAACTCTGTTGTCCTTCAGGAAATCCTGGAAGGTGCCAGAAGTATATTCTCCTCCGGCATCAGATTGCCAGTGTTTTATCATGGCATTATACTGATTTCGGACAAATGCAAACCATTGTTTGGTTGCTCAGAGTGTTTGATCCTTGGACCTTATTAAGGTGGTCCAGGCCATTGATGTGAAGTCATCATAAAAGACAACTGCATACTTGTATTTTGAGTAAGACACTACCTTGAAGGACTTTAAATCTGAGTGGATCAACTCAAAGGGAGCAGTTGCCTGCGTCTCACTAAGAGGAAAGGGACGATTCGGCTGTTTGCCAAGCTGACACCCTTGACAGAGGCCAGTTTTGGGTGGGATCTTCACGTCAGGAAAACCCTTCAGGTGCTTTTTAGCATGCCTGATGACATCGGGGGATGAATGTCCAAGACATCGGTGCATGAGCTCATACTTGATCTCAGAGGCAAGTGATGACATGCTGGAGGGCATGTCATCAGGAAAGATGGGTTTGGCGCAAAGCCAATACATGGTCTGTCCACCATGACTGTGGAATTCCAAGTAAGCTTCCTTGAAGCACTGGTCCCAGATAGTAAGATATCTGGGCCTGGCATGAAGCATGAGGCAGGTGTTCTGCAGGAGGGTGCCCATTGACACTAGTTGGACTGCACATGAGGGCATGTGCATGACAGGTGATAGGTGGCATATGTGGTTGCCAAACCTTAGCAAAATGGTACCTCTACCTATAATAGGTGATTGGCCATTGGCAGTGGAAGCCCATTGGGGCTGGTTGAACTTCTGATACTCAACGAAGTCAGAGCAATCAGGTGAAAAATGAGCCAAAGCTCCTGAGTTGAGCAGCCACATGTCCAATGGGGCCTTGTGGGTGTGCACTTTTTCCTTTCCTTTGCTGTCCTTACTGCATGTGTCACACTGTGTGAATTCATGTGTAGCAGATTTATTAGAACTATCTACTACAGGAAACATGTATATATGGTTTACCTGAGGCAGATTTAACTGCACATCAGTACCTGATGTAGATGAGGAAGGGGGTATGCACTGTGATGTGGATTCCATAAAGAAACCCTCAATGTATTCATCATAGGCATCTTTGCCTAGACTTACAATGTCCTTGTCGACCTCCATGATTCCAGTAGTTCTGGCAAGCAGAATGTCTGCGATCCGTGCGGAAAGCAGGGCAGAAAGGCGGTCAGAAAGGGATTGCTCTATGCGAGCACACTTGGAGTGGTGGGATGCAACTGGTTCGAGGTTGTGGATTGTGGAGGAGGTTGCAGGGACCTTGAGGCGTCGTGCGAGGGAGATGGTTTCCTTGGTTAAAGGAAATGCTGGTGGCCCATAGTGGGTCATGCTGGATGTGTGTGCGTTGCGGTGGGGGTCAGGGACGGGTGACATGAATGTGGTGGCAGCAGGGGCAATGACAGTGGCGGAGGTGAAGGCAAAGGAGGCTGAGGCTTGTGCAGCCTCTGCCTGTTTCTTCTCCTTGCGGGTCTTCTTCTTCTCCTTGTGTTTTTCCTCACCCTTTTCAGAGCAGTTACCCTTCTGCGCTTTCTGGTTATTCCTCTTGGAGGAGGAACCACCTTGTGTCTGCTGTTGTTGCTGCTGGGAGAACTGAGGTTCCCCCTGCTGCCATTTGACAGTGCTGACTTTGTTGGCCTGTTGAGGCTGGGAGTCCTTGGTGGGACGGTGCTGCATGTACATTTGCCACGACACTTCTACTTGTCGGAAAATCTCCTTGACGGTGGGAACTGTCTTGGTGACAACTCCTGCCAAGTTTGTCTTGGGCTTTGTGGCGGCGATGGCGGCGGTGACATGGTTGGTGTACTTTGGGATCTTGGAGATCACGATTAATGACTTAATTTTGTCATCAACCAGGTATCTGAAGTTGGAAAGCCAGGAGAAGAGGGTGTCGAGTTTTGAGAATGTCAACACCGGTGAGTTGTTGTCGGGGATTTGGAGGCCCATTAGGGCTTTAAACTCCATAATCGCAGAGGAGATGGTGGGGTTGTCAAATTGTTTTTCAAGTTCAATGAGCATATTTTTGGCGTGGTTGCCAAAGTCAATGCCACACTCGTGAATGTGTCGTTCGCAAGTGAGCACAATTGTGCCAGTGGCCTTGTCGTCATCCTTGTCCCAGTCCTCTTGCTTTTCTTCGGCATGACAGACTTTGTCAGCTGGGGGAGTATAGGCAGCTTGGGTGACATGCCCGTTGCTGTCCTTTTGCTCCACTATAGTGACAGGAACTGTGGGGCAAAGCTTCATAATGTGGGAGTAAACCCTGATGGAACAAAGATAATCATCCATCTGGGACCACCAAGCATGGTAGTTCATGCCATTGAGCTTGACAATGGTGGAGAGGGAGGTGGAAGACATGGTAAGGGATCTGGCAGGGATAGACATTAGCATGGGTACCTTAAACGAGAAGTGAAAGGGATGGGTTAAACCATGTCGCTGAACGTCCAGAGCCCAAAAACTCAGGGGACATAGTCTCCCCTTGTTTTGAAATGGAGAGTGGCTGCTCTGCGCGGCTTTTGCTTTGCAAAGTGTTTGGTGGAACTGAATCCACACGAACAGCTCAAATGTTCACCATTTGGGTGTGGAACTTAATCCACACCCTGAAGGCACCTGAATGGTGGGCGGAACTGAATTCACACCGACCAACGGTCAGGTAAGGATGAGAGAGCAGGGAGGCTGTGTGTAAACACTGCCAGCCTGCTTGGGGCTCATAACCTGTTGTGAGTATGCGTGTTACATACATGGGAAGGTCTCTCACATACCTGGGTTGGTTGGGTTGAGGAACTTACAACAGGTGATGGTGGTATTGAGTAAAGAATCAATTAGGACTCAGCTCTGCTGAGTCCAAAAGTAAATACATATGATGTGTGAACTAATTACTATGTATGTAACACAGAGTCTGTTCAACAAGTACCACACCCACAGATCCTACCCCCATTTCTTCCCACAGAACCATTGTCCCCAGCCCCATCAGTCAGCATGAGCAAAATCACACTGCCCCCACATAAACCCATAGAACTCTGCATCACCCCCCCTGATCATTTTGATGGAAGCTATACCACGGCTAAAGCTTGGTTTGCCTCTGTCGTATTTTACTTCTTGGTCAATGAAGAAGTATACAACAACAACACCAAGAAAGTGGTGTATGCTCTCTCATACATGACTAAAGGATCCACTGCCACATGGGCAGCAACCTACCACATCAAAGTCCTAGCAAACAAGAAAACAATCACTTGGGACAAATTCAAAGAAGCTTACCAAAGCACCTTCTACCATCATGACAGCAAAGCTGTATCCATCACCACCCTTAACTCCTTATGGATGAAAGGAAACTCCATGGCTGATCTTACCCAATACATTGCCGAATTCAGAAATCACATACAGATCTCTGAAATCTCCAATGAAAATGTCTTAATTGGGTACTTTGCTGCCAGAGTAATGGTAAACCTCATGAAACAAATCATGTCTATGGATACAGTACCCACCAAGGTCGAAGACTGGTACAATAAGGCTGTATACTTCCTCAGCCAATTCCAAAAAGCTGATGACATTGCATGAGCTAGCAGAAACCCATCCCACACCCTGTATCATTCCTTCCAATCACATTCCCACACTTGACCCACATGTGATCCTAACACAATGGATGTTGACATGATCTGAGTTGGGAGATTAACCCCAGAAGAACGTAAACAATGCTTCAAAAAAGGGTTATGCTTCCAATGTCATCAACCTGGACATAATGCAACCAAATGTATCAAGTTCCCTGGTCATCCCATCCCAAGAAATGTCTGACAAACTACCACCACTGCCACCATCAAAGAAATCAAAGAATATAACAATGACAACATGGAAGTCAACCATGTCTTGGATTTTTAGAGAGGAGGTCCAACCCAATGCAAGCCCCCTCCCCAACTAGATGTGCTCCTGTACTTATGTCTCAAAGTGATCAAAATGCTATTTATCTCCCCATTTCAATCCTGAGCACATCCCAAGATGTTGGAACCCAAGCACTGGTAGATTCTGGTGTGACTATCTCTTGCATCGATTGGCATTTCACCAAAAGATGGAAACTTCCCCTTGAAAAACTCCCTACCCCTATCCCTGTCAGAAACATTGACCAGACCCCAAATCGAAATGGTGATATCAAATTCACCACCTTCATCCCAACATGCCTCAATAACATTATTCAGAGGATCCGCTTCCATGTGATGCACTGTGGAAGGGAAAATATCATCCTAGGACATCCTTGGTTGAAAGAAACCAACCCCATCATTGACTGGACCAAAGGAACTGTAACCATCCCTGAGGAAAATGATCAAACCAAAGAACTTTACACCCCACAGAACTCCCTTCAACCAATGAACCACACCCCACTCAATCTCAATTGAAAAGAAAGTCTCCTATGCCGATACCTCGATCAAGAAGGACCTTTGGACTTCTGTGAACAAGCCATGATGAACTGCATCACCCACCAAGCAGCCTAGTTTGGATTCCAACACCCCTTCAGAGAAGGCTACATTCAGGCTTTCACTACTGCTACCAAACTAGCCATCAAGGCTAAAGATCCCAGGGACACCATCACCCTCCCACCTGAATACCAAGAGTTCCAAGAAGTATTCTCCAAGAATGCTGCCCATTGCCTCCCTCTATTGCAGTCTTATGACCATGAGTTAAATCTAGATGATACCTTCATACCAAAAGTCTCCAAAATCTATCCCCTTACCCCCGAAGAACGAAAAGCCACAGATACATTCATCAAAGAAAACCTCAAATCTGGCAAAATATGACCATCCAACTCCCCACAGGCTTCCCCCTTTTTCTTTGTCAAGAAAAAGGATGGAGGGCTATGCCCCTGCCAAGATTACAGATACCTTAACAAACATACTATCAAGGATGCCTACCCCCTACCCCTGATTTCTGACCTCATTGACAAACTTAAAGATGCCAAACTCTTCACAAAATTTGATGTTCAATGGGGTTATAACAACATTCGCATCAAAGACAGACACCAATGGAAAGCAGCTTTCATCACCCACTGAGGACTCTACGAGCTGACTGTTATGTTCTTCAGACAATCAAATTCTCCTCCCACATTTCAACAATTCATGAATGATTCCTTTTGGGATATGATTGCTGAAGGATGGCTAATCATTTATATGGATGACCTCCTTATCTTCTCCTCTGATCAAAAGACTCATGAAGAATACACCAAACAGGTCCTCCAACAAATGAAAGAACTAGATCTCCATCTCAAGTTGGAAAATGCAAGTTTGCCACTCTGGAAGTTGAATACTTGGGAATGATAGTTAAATCAGGAACCCTCACAATGGACCCCATCAAACTGGATGGCATCCAGAAGTGGCCTGTCCCCACCAAAGTGAAAGATGTCCACTCCTTTTTAGGATTTGTGAATTTCTATAGGTGTTTTATCCCTAATTATTCAAATCTTGCATGACCCCTCCTGGACTTGACCTAGAAAAACCACCCTTGGAATTGGTCACCAGATTGCAATGATGCCTTCCAAAAACTCAAAGCCAAATTCTTGAAACAACCCATTCTCCGTTTCCCAGATCTCAACAAACTGTTTGCGATAGCTATTGACACTTCCAAATATGCCTCAGGAGGAATCCTCCTCCAAACAGATGAAAACAGAGATTGGAAACCATGCTCATATCTCTCTCAGTCCTTCTCCCCCACAAAACAAAATTATGACATCAATAACGGAGAACTCCTTGCCATCATCTGCACTCTCAAAATGTGGAAACACTATCTCTGAGGTCATCCCACCTCCATTCAAGTCTTCACCAACCACAAGAATCTAACCTATTTCAAACAACCACAAAACCTTAATCGATGACAAGTGAGATGGCTTTTTGATCTAGCTGACTTCGATCTTCGATTAATTCACATGGCAGGAAAAGACTTGGCCAGACCTGACGCTCTCTCTCACCACCCTGACCTTGTTCCTGATGATGAACAGGACAATCATGATGTAACACTTCTTCCTCCTTCCCTATTTGTCAACATGATCAACACTGCCCTAATGGACAAACTTTGTTCCTCCTCCATGACTGACCCCCTCGTCCTTGATTCCCTCCAAGCATTGGACAGCAAAGTGCCTTCTCAACTCCATTCCCAACTCTCTGATTGGAAATATGATGCTGGTATTCTCACCTACCAGAACCAGGTATACATTCCAAGCAACCTTGAACTCCACTGATCCGTTGTGGCAAGGCACCACTCCCACACATCTGCTGGTCATCCCGGTTATCTCAAAACACACCAACTAGTGGCATCTGAGTGTTGGTGGCCTGGGATGGCTACCTTCATCAGAAAGTATGTGGAAGGATGCATCCACTGTCAGCGTGCAAAGGCAGACACACACCACTCCACACCCCCCCTACTCCCCATTCCCTCCCAATCATCCTGCCCCTTCCAACAAATCTCCTGCAACTTAATCACTGATCTTCCCCTTTCTGACAGATTCAACTCCTTATTGGTCATGGTCGACCACGGGCTTACAAAGGGGGTAATTTTATGTCCAACAGAGAAAACTGCCACAGCAGAAGGAATTGCCACACTCTTCCTCAATAAAGTCTGGAAATGGTTTGGTCTCTATGACAAAATTATCTCCGACCATGGACCACAGTTTGCATCAGCCTTCGCCAAGGAACTAGGGAAACTCCTTGGTTATGATCTTTCTCTTAGCACTGCCTATCACCCACAAACCAATGGAGAAACAGAACAAGTCAATCAGGAAATTGAAACATACCTACAGATCTTTTGTGGTAACAACCCAACAATCTGGGTCGAACATATCACCATGGCAGAATTCACACATAACCACCACCCCCATTCTGTCACCCAGAAATCCCCATTCTTCCTCATGATGGGCTATGAACCCTGCCCTCTCCCCACAGTTATCTTGGAATCACAACTATCAGCACTGGAATTATGTCTCAAGGAACTATCGGCCACCCGTGATGAAGCTCTAGCTGTGCATGATCTCGCACACCAGCTTATGAAATCAAGGTATCATGGGAAATTTACTCTGTTTGCTAAAGGAGATAAGGTTTGGTTAAATGCCAAGAACCTTAAATGAAACATCACTGCCCCTAAGTTCTTAGCAAAATGAGAAGGGCCTTTCACTGTCACCAAAGTCCTCTCCCCAGTGACATACCAACTATGGCTTCCCTTGACCTGGAAAATTCACAATGTCTTCCATGCCTCACTGCTTTCAAGGTACCATGAGAATGAAATACATGGCCCTAACTTCCCAGCCCCTCCACTGGATCTGATTGGAGGAGAAAAAGAATACAAAATAGAACAAATCATCAAACATTGTGGTAACCATTCCCAGAGGCAGTATTTGGTATGATGGAAAGGCTATCCACCAGAAGATGACTTGTGGCTTCCTGAAAAAGAATTGAAACACACACAGGATCTCCTCCAAAACTATAAGAACCTCATCTCCAAAACCTCATCCTCATCATCCAAACCACCCAAATGCACCTGCACCTCTCTGCCCAAACCATAATCACCATGTCTGCCACCTCACCCATTTCTGTCTCCTCTAGCTCCCCTACCCCTCCTCCAGTTAGTTCCCCTTCTGCATCCCCAGTTCTACCCTCCTCTGCCTTTACTGCCATCAAGGAACAAATTCTCCAGATCACCCTCTGCATCCCTGACACCATCCTAGACAACCTCACCACCAGCCTAGTCATTCAACAACCCACCCCTGTCTCCCCTATCCCCACATCCCCTCCAGGGCTCCCCACCATTCCCTCTTTTCCTCCCTCTGTCCCAGTCCACATCCACCACCTTCGTCATCCCAACCACCATATCCTATTCACCCACATACTCTCCCAGGAAGCCCCCTGCTCTGCATTAGAACAACACCCCACCTATCAAATGTCCCCAGAAGTCATTGCTGCCATTGCCACCTTTGATGAAACAGTGTCACTTATTTGAAACTTATCTATCACCTATTGATCCTCAGATGCCCCCCTCTGGACCATAGTAGGTCAACTCAGGGAAAAAGCACTAGATAACCTCTATCACCTGGGTCTGGGCCACTTCATCAAACATGTTCTCCCCTATGGCACTATCGCTGAGGTCATTACTGCTATCACCCTGAACCTCATAACTGAGGAGTGTTGTGCCTACCTTTACAGTCAACCATCATTCACTCCTCACATTCCCCCATTCCTTTCCAACTTTATTATCCCTATCCCTCCTTTTTGCAACCACCCAAACAAGGAACTGGAGAACATACCCCCTGTTGCCACCAATTTCTGACCTCACCACACCCCCGCCAGCCTATGAGCAGCAGCCATACTCATGGACCTATCCAGGTGCAATACCCTCACCCGACTTCCCACCCCTCACCCAAACATGGGCACCATTCTCTCTGATACCAGCACCACCACCAACTGGGATGAAATACCCGTGCCCCCTCCCTCCAATCCCTCTCACTGCTGTGACCATTGCCATAGATGAGCCCCTGGACATACCCGCTGCTTTTGCCCCAATCGTCCCTGCCCTCAGTGTACCAACAACTGGGGGACTGACCCTGACAATGTCCCCACTATCAATCACCAGGGATGCAAAAAATGCGGCTCCCTCCACAGCCATAACTGGGGCTGTACCAACTACTATCATGGATGGCAGGACACCTGGGGAGATGAAGACATCATCACCAATGAGGACCCCACCTTTGATTAAAGTAAATCCAGTGGTTTTACCATACAAAGGGGGTAATGTTACAATTGGTGATACCCCCCTATCTTTTCTTTCTCTGTTACATAACAATATCTCTCAATCTTCTTTTGATTCTCTTGCTATGTGACATGGTAACATTAATATCCATTCACGTTCTAGACTTTACCATGTCTATCTATGCTTACTATCTATATTCACTTAGAGATCTTTGATCACCATTCCTATGCATTCCCACTTGTGCAGCTTGCACTATTTATTCTCTATTTTCCCATCATCACACATAGCCCCTGATCACAGCACCTCTGCACAGTTTTGCATAGTGTTATACTTAGTTTCCACAGCCTCATGGCTATCCAATGACTCGTAGTGACTCAGTATGACTAGCACTACTTAGTATAAATACTGGTTGACCATGTACTGTATACTCTAAGCAATTCCTACCTTGGGTTTTCGCCTTCACATCCCCAGTCCTCCTCTAAGATCATCTCTAAGTTGGCCCTAGTGCCTCTTCATTGTCATCCTTAGTCCTTGTCCACCCAGAACCTCTGTGATCCTTCTGGGAAGATCCTTGACATCATCTAACATAATTGCCAACCTCTGTCCACCGGAACCCTTGACCTTTATCTCCAGAGTCCCTGACTTACATCAGTACATTACTCTCGACCCCTGTCCTTGACCTAGGCGATCACCACTAGGTCTACACTTGTTCTTACCCAGACCAAGTGTAACACATGGCAGACATATGCCCAATGCCATCCTGCAAAGGATGCCTGGCCTCAACAGGCCAACAAGGTCAGCACCATCAAACAGCAGCAGGGGGAACCCAAATTCTCCCAGCAGCAGCAGTTGAACAAGGGTGGTTCCTCTAATCAGGGGAATAACTAAAAGAAGCAGTGCCAAGAAGGTAATCACTCCAAAAGAGCAATGACAAATGGAAAGACAAGAAGAAGTCTAGAAAGGAGATGAAGCAAGCCAAGGCTGCCCAAGCCTCTGCCTCCTTTGCCTTTGCCTCCTCCACATCCATCACTCCTGTCACCACCTCATTCTCCTTGCCTGTCCCTGACCTGTGCAAACAAGCACATATGCCTGGTGCCACCCATTATGGTCTGCCTGCCTTTCCTCTTACACAGGAAAGCATCTCACTTGCCTGATGCCTCAAGATCCCTGTGACCTCCTCTACCATATGCAACCTTGAACCAGTTGCATCCCACCACTCCAGGTGCAGTTACACAGAACAATCCCTTTCTGACCACCTTTCTGCCCTGCTCTCTGAGTGCCTGGGTGATGTCCCTCTCGCCACCACCACTGGCTTGATGGAGATCAATAAGGAAGACACCGTAAGTCTGGGCAATAACACCTATGACAAATACATTGAAGGCTTCTTCATGGAGTCTACATTGTACATGTCAAATTCCATCCCTTCTACATCAGGTCCTGACATGCAGTTTACTCCACCTCAGGTAAATAGTAATGTATATGCATTCCCTGTAGTAGATAGTGGTGAATTTACTGCAATGCCCAATTTTGCCATATGTGACTCATGTAATAAGCACTCTGGAAAAGGACAGGAAAAAGAACATGTCCATAAGGCACCCTCTGACATGTGATTACTTGATTCTGGAGCCTTAGCTCATTTTTCACTGGATCGATCAGACTTTGTTGAATATCAAAAATTTGATGAACCACAATGGGCATCCACTGCAAATGGCTGATCACCAATCATTGGTAGAGGCTCAATATTAATTAAGTTTAAAGATCACATTGCCCAATTATCACCAGTACTCCACATGCCTTCATGTGCAGTCTGACTCATATCTTTGGGTACTTTACTCAAAATTGAATGCCTCACCATTCGAGCCAGACCTGGATTTCTTATGATCTGGGATCACTGCCTTAAAAGCCCATACTTGGAATTTCACAGTCATGGTCTGGACACAATGTTTTGGCTTTGTGCCAAGCCTGTCCACCCTAATAATGTACCTTCTAGCATGTTGTCACTTGCCTTATCAGTTGATTACAAACCAATGCACTGACATCTTGGACACTCATCCCCTGATGTCATCAGGCATGCCAAGAAGCATGTCAAGGACTTTCCTGATGTGAAGATCCCTTCCAAATTTGACATCTGTCATGATTGTCAACTCAGCAAACAGCTGAATCATCCCTTTCCTCTTAGTGAGATGTGGGCCACCACTCCCTTTGAGTTAATCCATTCTGACCTGGAGTCCTTTGAAGTACAGTCATACAGTAAATACAAGTATGCAGTTGTCTTTTATGATGATTACACTTCTATGGCCTGGACCACCTTAATACAGTCCAAGGATCAAATGCTCCAAGCAATCAAGCAATGGTTTGCCCTAATCTGAAATCAGTATAATGCTGCAATTAAGCACTGGTGCTCAGATGTGGGTGGAGAGTATATTTCCAAAGCATTTACTGAATTCCTAAGAGACAATGAAGTCAACATCCAACAGTCTGCCCCTTATGCACATCAGCAGAATGGGCATGTGGAACACCCAATCCATACATTAATGGACAAGGCTCAGGCAATGTGTTTATATGCTTGCCTACCTCCCTCCTATTGGGAATGGGCTCTGCTTCATGCAATCCATGTCTACAACAGGACTCCTCAAGTCTGCCTCAAATGGGAAACCTCCTATACACTACCTAAGGGGGAGAAACCATCTATCTCCCATTTATGGGTATTTAGGTGTGGTGCCTATGTGCACATTCCAGCTGAATGCCATGGTGGTAAACTACAACCCAAATTGCAGTTGGTGATCTACTTGGGCATTGCACCTGGTAGTGATTCAAATTATTTGTTTATGCGCCCAGACAACTCAGTCTGTACATCTGCACATATGATCTTTGATGAAACATTGTTTCCTTGATGTGGACACTTCCATCCACACCACTCACACTCAGGACCACCCATAGCTCCTCATGAGCATGAGGGATCAAATCCTCAAAAACCTGCAACACCAGCAGATGTGTGAGATGCAGCCCCTGTTGCTCCCTGTCATAAGCCTAAAAATACTACAACTAGCAATGATGGGTCAGTTGCAGCCCCCAACACAGCCACATTTTTGGATGATGAGCTAGTTGTGGCCCCAGGCCACTCTCACAATTGTCATAGGGCTGCATCTACAGACTCTGAGTCACTTGTGGCCATTTATCTTCATCTGATTTGTCCTTTGATGAGTCCAATGAGTCTGAACCCCCATGCACAAGGATCCCTAGCCTGGTCCCAATGCCTCTGGTCACTCCACTCTCACATCACCTACCTTCTGTTGGCTCACCTCCAATCCAGTGGAGTGATTGTCTTTGCAATCCACTGACACACCCAGGAAATATCTTTGGCAAGTGGCATCACCTGCTTCAACAACTAAGAGATATTGAGAGCAGTTCCCATTGGAAGGAACTTACAGGCAAGGCACCTGGTCCCTTTCATGTGCCAGACACTATCCCAGATTCACCCACTATCCCTGGTGGACTCCCCCCATCTCCTACCTCTGAGGAGGATGTGTTACGATCAGTGATGACCCCCTATCTTTTCTTTCTATGTTACATAACAATCTCTCTCAATCTTCTTTTGATTCTTTTGCTATGCAACACGGTAACATTAATATCCATCCATGTTCTAGACTTTACCGTGTCTACCTATGCTTACTTTCTATATTTACATAGAGATCTCTGATCACCATTCCTATGCGTTCCCACTTGTGCAGCCCACACTATTTATTCTTTATATTTCTCATCATCATTCATAGCCTCTGATCACAGCACCTTCGCACTGGTCTGCATAGCTCTATACTTAGTTTTCATAGCCTTATGGCTATCCGATGACTTGTAGTGACTCAGATGACTAGCACTACTTAGTATAAATACTGGCCAAACATGTACAGTAATGCTAAGCAATTCCTACCTTAGGTTTTCGCCTTCACTTCTTTGTCCTCCTCTAAGTTCACCCCTAAGCTTGGCCTTCATGCCTCCTTCTCCTCCTCCTTAGTCCTTGTCCACCCAGAACCTCTGCGATCCTTCTGGGAAGATCTTTGATGTCATCTGACATAACTCTGAACATTCATCCACTGGAACCCTCAATCTTCATCTCCAGAGTTCCTGACTTACATCAGTATGTTACCTTCGACCCCTGTTTTTGATCTAGGTGATTACTGCTAGGTCTATGCTTGTTCCTACCCAGACCAAGTGTAACAAAAGGAATTGCTTCTCTTCAATAGGACTACTATCTAGTAGATCCCACCATTTCACACCAGTGCCCTAGAAACCCTAGGCCTTTGGGCAACCTCTGCACCCTAGATTCATGCTTCTATCAAGAATGCATTCAAGAACCCTACCCCTCTGACTCTGACTCTTCACACCACCCCACCCTGGTCCCTACTGACATAGAGGACAAAGACATAGAAATCCCAGCTCACAAAAACCCACTAGACACCCACCTCTCACATGAACTCTCAGTGCAGCTATCCTTAAGCAGGGTACAGACACCGCCATCCCCATTAACCCTCACACAACACCTCTACTTCACTGGAGGAACTGTCCCATCCACTGTCATTCCCACACCAGTTCCCCACCCACAAAACCTACCTCAGTTTCTTCCCACAGAACTGTCCTCTCCAGTCCCATCAGTCAGCATGAGCAAAACAGCACCCCCCCTGCACAAACCCATAGAACTCTGCATCACCCCCCCTGATCATTTTGATGGAAGTTATACCACAGCCAAAGCTTGGTTTGCCTCTGTTGTATTCTACTTCCTGGTCAACAAAGAAGTCTATAACAACAATACCAAACAGGTGGTGTATGCTCTATCATACATGACCAAGGGATCTGCCCCCACTTGGGCAGCAACCTACCACATTAAAATTCTAGCAAACAAAGAAACCATCACTTGGGACGAATTCAAGGAAGCTTACCAAGGAACCTTTTACCACCATGACAGCAAAGCTGTATCTATCACCACCCTTAATTCCCTACAGATGAAAGGGAACTCCATGGCAGATCTCACCTGATATATTGCCGAATTCAGAAACCATGTTCAGATCTCTGAAATCACTGATGAAAATGTCCTAATCGGGTACTTCGCTGCCAGAGTAATGGTAAACCTCATGAAATGAATCATGTCCATGGATACAGTACCCACCAAAGTCAAAGAATGGTACACCAAGGCTGTACACTTCCTCAGCCAATTCCAAAAAGCTGATGACATCATGTGAGTCAGCAGAAACCCATCCCACACTCTGTATTGCTCCTTCCAACCACATTCCCACACTCAGCCTACATGTGACCCTAACACAATGGATGTTGATGCAATCTGAATCAGGAGATTAACCCCAGAAGAACGTAAGCAATGCTTTGAAAAGGGGTTATGCTTCTGATGCTGACAACCTGGACATAATGCAACCAAATGCATCAAATTTCTGAGTCGTCCAACCCCAAGGAATGTCCAACAAACCACCACTACTGCCACCATCAAGGAAATCAAGGAATGTAACAACAACGACATGGAAGTAAACTGTGTCTTGGGTTTTTAGAGAGGAGGTCCAACCCAACACAGGCCCCCTCCCCAACTAGATGTGCTCCTGTACTTATGTTTCAAAGTGATCGAAATGCTATTTATCTCCCCATTTCAATCCTGAGCACATCTCAAGATGTTGGAACCTGAGCACTGGTGGATTCCAGTGCGACCATCTCTTGTATCAATTGGCACTTCACCAAAAGATGGAAACTTCCCCTTGAAAAGCTCCCTACCTCCATCCCAGTAAGAAATGTTGATTAAACCCAAAATAGGAATGGCGATATCAAGTTTACCATGTTCATCCCAATACACCTCAACAACATCATTCAATGAATCCACTTCCATGTAATGCACTGTGGAAGGGAAAATCTCATCCTAGGACATCCATGGTTAAAAGAAACCAATCCTACTATTGATTGGGTCAAAGGGACCGTAACCATCTCTGAGGAAAAGGATCAAACCAAAGAACTTTACACCCCACTAAATTCCCTTTGACCCATGAACCATACCTCACTAAACCTCAATTGAAAAGAAAGCCTCCTCTGCTGATACCTTGACCAGGAAAGACCCTCTGATTTCTGTGAATGAGCCATGATGAACCACATCACCCACTGGGCAGCCCAGTTTGGATTCCAACATCCCTTCAGGGAAAGTTATGTTCAGGCTTTCACCACTGCTACCAAGTTAGCCATAGAAGCAAAAGATGTCAAAGATACTGTCATCCTTCCCCCTGCATATAAGGAATTTAAGGAAGTATTTTCCAAAAATGCAGCTCATCACCTTCCCCCATCCCGATCCTATGACCATGAAATAAACCTCAATGAGACATTTGTACCAAAAGTCTCAAAGATCTATCCTCTCACCCCAGAAGAACGAAAGGCTGCAGACAACTTCATTGATGAAAATCTCAAATCAGGTAAAATACATCCATTCAAATTCCCACAAGCCTCTCCTTTCTTCTTTGTCAAGAAGAAGGATGGAGGGTTATGTCCATGCCAAGATTACAGATACCTCAATGATCACACCATCAAAGACACATACCCTCTTCTCCTAATCTCCAACCTCATTGACAAATTAAAAGACACCAAAATCTTTACTAAGTTCAACGTCCAATGGGGGTATAACAATGTCCAAATCAAAGATGGACATCAATGGAAGGCAGCCTTCATCACTCACTGAGGGCTTTTCAAGCCAATGGTAATGTTCTTTGGGCAATCAAACTCCCCTCCCACATTCCAATGATTCATGAACGACTCATTCCAAGATATGATAGCTGAAGGATGGCTAATCATCTATATGGATGACCTTCTCATTTTCTCCTTGGATCTAAAAACCCATGAAGAGTATACTAAACAGGTCCTCCAACAAATGAAAGAACTCAACCTTCATCTCAAATTGGAGAAATGCACGTTTGCCACCTCAGAAGTTGAGTATTTGGGCATGATAGTCAAGCCAGGAACCCTTGCAATGGATCCTGTTAAATTGGATGGTATCCAGAAATGGCCAGTACCAGCCAAAGTAAAGGATGTCTGTTCCTTTTTAGGATTCACAAACTTCTACAGATGATTCATTCCAAATTACTCAAACCTCACACAACCCCTCTTGGACTTAACCCAGAAAAACCATACCTGGGACTGGTCCTCAGAATGTAATGCCACCTTTCAAAAACTAAAAGTCAAGTTTTTGGAAAAACCCATCCTCTGCTTCCCCAATCTCAGTAAATCTTTTGCCATTGCCACCAATGCTTCCAAATTCACTTCTGGGGGAATCCTCCTCCGAACCAATGAAAATGGTGATTGGAAACCTTGCTCCTATCTCTCTCAGTCCTTTTCCCCTGCTGAAAGAAACTATGACATCTATGACCATGAACTCCTAGCCATCATTAGAGCTCTCAAGATGTGGAAACACTATCTCTGAGGCCACCCCACCCCTGTCCAAGTCTTCACCAACCACAAAAACCTTACCTACTTCAAACAACCACAAAATCTGAATCGTCGACAAGCAAGATGGCTTCTTGATCTTGCCAACTTCGACCTGCAGCTAATTCATGTAGCAGGAAAGGACTTGGTGGGACCAGATGCACTCTCTTGCCACCCTGATTTGATCCCTGATAATGAACAAGACAACCATGGCATAACCCTCCTCCCACCTTCCCTGTTTGTCAATATGATCGACACAGCCTTAACCAACAAACTCCACTCTTCATCTGCAACCAACCCACTAGTCCTGGACTCCCTCTAGGCACTGGATGGAGAGGTTCCTTCCCAACTTTGTTCCTGCCTCTCCAATTGGAAATATGATGCTGGTATCCTCACATACCAGAACCGGGTCTATGCTCCAAATGATCTAACACTCTGACACTCCATTGTGGCATGACACCATTCCCACACCTCCGCCAGCCACCCTGGGTACCTGAAAACTCACCAATTAGTGGCATCTGAATTCTGGTGGCTGGGCATGGCAACCTTCATTCAAAAATACATTGAAGGTTGTATCCACTGCCAACATGCCAAAGCTGACACTCACCCCTCAACACCTCCCCCACTCCCCATTCCCTCCAAGTCTTCTTGCCCTTTCCAACAAATCTCCTGTGATCTTATCACTGACCTTCCCCTTTCTGACAGCTTTGACTCCTTATTGGTCATAGTCAACCACAGGCTTACAAAGGGGGTAATTTTATGGCCAACTAAGAAAACTGCCACAGCCAAGGGAATTGCCACACTTTTCCTCAACAAAGTCTGGAAATGGTTTGGTCTCTATGACAAAATTATCTCTGATTGAGGACCACAATTTGCCTCTGCCTTCACCAAAGAACTTGGAAAACTCCTTGGTTATGATCTTTCCCTTAGCACTGCCTATCACCCACAAACTGATGGAGAAATGGAATGGGTCAATCAGAAAGTAGAAATGTACCTATGGATCTTCTGCAGAAACAACCCGACAATCTGGGCAGAACATATCACCATGGCAGAATTCGCACATAATCATCACCCCCATTCTGTTACCCAGAAGTCCCCATTCTTCCTCATGATGGGCTATGAACCCCACCCCCTCCCCATGGTTATCTCTGAATCACAGCTACCAGCACTAGAATTATGTCTTAAAAAACTATTGGCTGCCTGCAATGAAGCACTAGCTGCACATGACCTCGCATAGCAACTTATGAAATCAAGGTACCATGGGAAGTTTACTCCATTCATTAAAGGAGATAAGGTTTGGCTAAACACCAAGAACCTTAAATGAAACATCACTGCCCCTAAGTTCTCAGCAAAATGAGAAGGACCTTTTACCATCACCAAAGTCCTCTTCCTGGTTATATATCAACTACAGCTTCCCCTGACCTGGAAAATTCACAATGTCTTCCATGCCTCACTGCTTTCAAGATACCATGAGAACAAAATACACAGCCCCAACTTCCCAGCCCCTCCACCAGATCTGATTGGAGGGGAAGAAGAATATGAAATTGAACAAATCATCAAGCATCATGGCAACCATTCCCAGAGGCAGTACCTTGTGTGCTGGAAAGGCTATCCACCAGAAGATGACTCCTGGCTTCCTGAAAAAGAATTGAAACATGCACAGGATATCCTCAAAGGGTATAAAAACCTCATTCACAGAACATCACCTTCATCTTGAAAATCACCCAAACACACCCACAACACCTCATTCAAACCATAAGCCATTATGTCTGCCACCTCCCCCATCTCCATCTCCTCCAGTTCCCCCACCCCACCCCCTGTTAGCTCTCCCTCTGCATCTCCAATCCTACCCCCCTCTGCCTCTACTGCCATTGAGGAACAAATCCTCCAGATTGCCCTCTGTATCCCTGACACCATCCTTGACGATCTCACTACCAGCCCCATCATTCAACAACCAACTCCTATCTCCCCTACCCCCACAACCCCTCCAGGCCTCCCCACCATTCCCCCTTTTCCCCCCTCCATCCCAGTTCACACCCACTGCCTCCACTGCCCCAATCGCCACATCCTATTCACCCATGTTCTCTCCCAAGAAGCCCCCTGCTCCGCTTTAGAGCAATACCCTGCATACCAAATGTCCCCAGAAGTCATAGCTGCCATCACAACCTTTGATGAAACAGCTTCCCTAATCCGAAATTTATCTATCACCTACCAGTCCTCAGATGCCCCTCTTTGGACCATAGTAGGTCAACTCAGGGAAAAGGCATTAGACAATCTCTATCACTTGGGTCTAGGCCACTTCATTGAGCACATCCTCCCCTATGGAACCATTGTGGAAGTCATCACCACCATCACCCTAAATCTTATAACCAAGGAATGCTGTGCCTACCTCTATGGCTAACCATCATTTACCCCTCATATCCCCCCATCCCTTGCTGATTTCATTGCCCCCATCCCTTCCTTTCGCAACCACCCCAATGAAGAACAGGAGAACACACCCCCTGTTGCCACCGACTTCCAACCCTGCCACACCCCTGCCAGCCTACAAGCTGCAGCTGCGCTCATGGACCTATCCAGGCACAACACCACCACCCAGTGCCCAACCCCACACCCAAACACTGGCACCATCCTCTTGGACACAGGAGCCACCACCAATTGGAATGAAATACCCACACCCCCTCCCTCCAATCCCTCTCACTGCAACCAATGCTGCCACTGTGGACATTGAACCCTCAAATGCAGGCAGTACTGCTGTGACCACTGCTGACACCGAGTCCCAGGACACACTCATCATTCCTACCCCAATTGACCCTGTCCTCAATGCACCAATAACTAGGGAACTGACCCCAACAATGTTCCCACTATCAATCATCATGGATGTGAGAAATGCAGCTCCCTCCACGGTCATAACTGGGGATGTACAGACTACTATCACAGATGGCAAGATACCTAGGGGGATGAAAATGTTGACAATGAAGAAGTTACCTTTGATTGAAGCAAATCTGGTGGCTTTGCCATACAAAGGGGGTAATGTTATGATCAGTGATGACCCCCTATCTTTTCTTTCTATGTTACATAACAATCTCTCTCAATCTTCTTTTGATTCTTTCACTATGTGACACAGTAACATTAATATCCATCCACATTCTAGACTTTACCATGTCTACCTATGCTTACTTTCTATATTTACATAGAGACCTCTGATCACCATTCCTATGCATTCCCACTTGTGCAGCCCGTGCTATTTATTCTTTATATTTCTCATCATCATTCATAGCCTCTGATTGCAGCACCTTTGCACTGGTCCACATAGCTCTATACTTAGTTTTTGTAGCCTTATGGCTATCTGATGACTTGTAGTGACTCAGTATGACTAGCACTACTTAGTATAAATACTGGCCAAACATGTACAGTAATGCTAAGCAATTCCTACCTTAGGTTTTCGCCTTCACTTCTTTGTCCTCCTCTAAGTTCACCCCTAAGCTTGGCCTTCATGCCTCCTTCTCCTCCTCCTTAGTCCTTGTCCACCCAGAACCTCTGCGATCCTTCTGGGAAGATCTTTGATGTCATCTGACATAACTCTGAACCTTCATCCACCAGAACCCTTGACCTTCATCTCTGGAGTCCCTGACTTACATCAGTATGTTACCTTCAACCCCTGTCTTTGATCTAGGTGATTACTGCTAGGTCTACACTTGTTCCTACCTGGACCAAGTGTAACAGGATGTTGACTGTCTCACATGGGAAGGGGGAGATGCATTGGTCTCATTCCTTTGTAGTTGTGCACTTTTGCATGATATCACATTTGGGGCATCCCCTTATTTGTGGGAATGGATGCTTTGCAATATCCTACAGCTCCCTGAGCAAGAGCAAAAGGATTGGCTTAAGGCCTGTGAAGATCAATTACAAATGCTCAATGATCAAAAGGTCTATGAAGTAGTTTTGCACCCACAACACTGAAAGGTGATTAAGAACCACTGGGTTTTTGATCAAAGGTCAGATGGTTGTAAAAGAGCCTGCCTAGTAACCAAAGGCTTCTCACAGGTTGAAGAGCCAGACTTTGACCAAGTCTTTTCCCCAGTTGTACATTTTAAGACTATGTGATGCATATTTGCCCTCTCAGCCCTGGAAGGATGGTACATAACAGGGCTTGACATACACTCCATGTACCTTTATGGTAAACTGGATGAGAAAATCTATATGGAATTTCCTGAAGGGTTTATACCACCCAACCAAAAAGGCAATGTCCTCCACCTCACACATGCACTTTATGGACTCAAGCAAGCTGGCTTAGCCTGGTGGAAAGCACTTGATAAGTCCATGGTGGAACTCAGTTTCAAACAATTAAAGACCAATGCAGGACTCTTTGTATACCACAATGGCCAAAATGTTGTACTTGTGGTAGTTTAGGTTGATGATGCCCTCTTCTGTGGCCCCAACAAATCTTTCATAGACAAGATTAAGGCTGCATTTATGAAGAAGTGGGAATGTCGTGATCTTAGAGAACCATCTGAATTCCTCCAAATGAACATCCATTGAGAAGGTTGTACTATCTGGATCAACCAAAAAAACTACCTCAACAAGGTGCTTGAATGATGCAGCATGTCAAATGCCAAATCTGCACCTACCCCTCTCCCACAGGGTTATTATCCAGTGAAGAATGATAAACTGGTCCAACATGAATTATGGACATGTTTTCAGACTGTGATCAGATTGTTGCTGTATCTAATGATCAGCACCCATCCAGACATAGCATATGCCATTACTCAACTGGCACACATGTCAGCCAATCCAAATCAGGAGCACCTAGATTGGGCCCTGTATATCTGCCATTATCTCATTGGCACTTGTGATTACACACTTATTTACAATGGTGCCAGTGGCAAAGGCTTAATTGCCTGTACAGATTCAGATTGGGTGCAGGACATTAATACTGCACACTCTCAAACTGGCTTTTATCTTAAATTGGCTGATGGTGTGTTTTTGTGGAATTCACACTTACAAAAAACCACTGCCATCTCTTCCACTGAAGCAGAGTACATGGCACTTAGTGACTGTTCTTGTCAATGTGTGTGGATCCATGAGATGATGGGTGAACTTGACTATAAGCTAAAACCAATCCCCATCTGTGGTGACAATTAAGGTAGCTTATTCATAGCACAAAACCCTGTGACTGAAAAGCATAATAAGCACATCCATGTGAAATACCATTTCATACATGATGCAGTCATGGTCCATAAGCTAATAGAGCTATTCTATATCCCTGGAACTGACAATCCTGTGGATATGTTCACTAAGAACCTTGGATGAGTCAAGTTCAATGAATTTTGCTCTCAGCTGGGCCTGGAGTTTTACTCCACTTAAAAGTACTTTACCCTATGTATGCTAGTGCATCTAACTGATGACTAAGCAAGGGGGAGTGTTAAACGAATGTTGTATGCTATGTATAGATAGAGTTCACACACATTATGTATATAAGTACATACTCAGGGTAGCAGAGTTAAAATTGATTCTCTTTCAATAACTTTAACATCACCCAACATAAGATCCCCTGGACATTACACCAGGTATGTAACCAGAGCCTTTCTGTGTATGTTACAGCATACTCACAACACAGATATGTCTACAATCCATTTGAATAACATCCTCTACACTCCTGCCATCAGATATACTTTGGTCTCAATCGGCCAGATCAATGATGCAGGATGTACTGCCTCATTTGGTGGGGGACACTGTACCATTACAGATAGTGGTGGGACTCTGCTTGGGACTATCCCAAAGTTGCCAAAGGGCCTGTATTGGATTGAGGATGACATGTTGGCTGTATCTGTCAATCTAGCTGAGCAGAGGCTCACAGTTATGGAACTGCACTGTTGCATGGGCCATATTGGCATGGATGCAGCACATCATCTGGTTACAAAGGGGCTTTGTCACAGGAATAAATCTCATGCCATCTAGTGGCAATGAACCTTCTTGTACATCTTGCATTGTGGCCAAGGCAAAGCATCACCTGGTCCTGAAGGAACATGAGGGTAACTGGGCCACTGTCTATGGTGGTGAAATACATGCCAACATCTAGGGACCTGCCCCTGTAGCATCACTTGGTGGTTAGTGGTACTATGTGTCATTTACTGACAACAAAACCTGTGAAACACAGTTATACCTACTTTGTGCCAAATTGGAGACCTTCAAATGCTATTGTAACTTTGAAGCTTGGGTGGCACAGCACTGATCTGCATCAATCAAATGCCTACATATGGATCATGGAGGGGAGTTCATGAGTGACAACTTCACCTGGCACCTCAAATCCAGTGGTACTGAATGGAAACTCACTGTACATGACACACCACAGCAGAATGGTGTAGCTGAATGCCTGAACAGTATCCTTGTCACAAAGATCCATGCAATACTTCATGATGTGAAGTTCCCCTAATATTTGTGGAGGAAGGCTCTCTCTTATGCCATGTGGTTGAAGAACTGCACCTCAACAAAGGTGCTTGATGGCAGGACACCATTTGAGGCTGTTTCAGATCAGCCACCTGATCTTGTGGCTGTGCAGCTGTGAGGTTGCCATGTTTGGGTCCATGCAGAGAACATATTGAAACTAGCAAGTCAGGTCAACAAGGGTTGCTGGATGGGTTTCAATTCATAGAGTAAGGGCCACCAGGTGTTTTGGCCAGCAAAGCACATGGTTACCATTGAGAGGAATATCTGTTTTGAGCATGGAGGCACTGAGATCATTGTTGGCAATGTTGGTGAGCCAGAGAGGGGGTGTAACAGTCCCTTGCCACCACCTCTTGCAGATGCTGTGCCCACAAACACAGATGCTGCACCCATGAACATATTAGCCATTTTGAATCTGCCTGAACCAACCACAGAACCACCTACCCACTGTTCCTCTCACACACTGAAGCCAAGTGTATATGTATGAGATATTCTTGCCAGTGTTGGCTCTGTGACTGGACAGCATCAATCCCCAGCATTACCCACCAGTATACCCACTCCACTACCTGCCCAACTTGAAACCAATGAGACCAAACTGAATATGGCTGCATTGACAGCTGCTGTAGCTGAGGTTGAGGGTTTGGAGCCATGAAGCATTGATGAGGTGCAGAAACCCCCAGATTGGCCAAAATGAGATGCAGCAATCCACAAGGAACTTGATCACCTCAAGGTGGCTGGAACATGGACTGTCATCAATAAACTGGATGGAGTAAACATGGTAGGCAGCAAGTGGGTGTTTAAGGTTAAGAAAAATGCAGATGGACAGGTCAAGCACTACAAAGCATGACTGGTCACCCAAGGGTTCACACAGGTTCCAGAAGTTGACTATTTCAACACATTTGCACCCATCACAAAGCTCACATCAATCTGCATGGTTCTCTCAACCACTGCTGTGAACAACTGGAAGATACAGCAGCTTGACATTAAGAGCATGTACCTCAACAGCAAGCTGGATTTGGCTGAGAACATTTATATGTGACAGCCCCCAGGATATGTGATCCCAGGACAAGAACACCATGTTCTTCATCTTGTCAAGTCACTCTATGGCCTTAAGCAGAGTGGGCATTGTTGGTATGAGAAATTGCTGGAGATCCTCATGTCAAATGGTCTTACCCAATGTGAATCTGATCAAACTGTATTCTTCTGCTGCAAAGGGAAACACCTTATTGTCATCACTGTACATGTCAATGACATGCTACTTGCATTGAACAGTCTCACTCTCCTCACCAAGACAAAGAAACAGCTTCACTCCATTGTCAAAATCTCTGACTTAGGTGATATCCATTGGCTGTTGGAATTTGAGGTCAAATATGACTGTGCCACCCACACACTCACTCTGTTGCAGAAGTCATACATCAAATCTGTGGTGGCATGCTACCACACGGACAATGTGAAGCCCTTGGCCATCCTGATGGATCCAAGCACCCAACTCATGAAATTGCAATCACCCACTAGCACTAGCGAAGCCACTGATATGTGTGATGTGCCATATTGGGAAATTGTTGGGTCACTGACCTATGCTGTGATTGGTAGTTGCCCAAATATTGCATATGCTACCTCTGTCCTCTCTTGGTTTTGCAAGAATCCAGGCTGTGCTCATTGGGAGGCAGCAATGGGTGTCATCTGATACTTGAAAGGAACAGCCAATTGGGGGATCACATATGTGCCAGGAGATGTGGATATGATGGTGGGTTACACAGATGCAGACAGAAATGCTAGCAAGGACCAACACATGATCTCTGGATATGCATTCCTACTCAACTCTGGGCCAATCTTGTGGTCCATCAAGACTCAAGAAATTATTGTGTTATCAACCACTGAGGCCAAATACATTGCTGCTACACATGCTGCAAAGGAGGTGATGTGGCTGTGCTCACTCATTGGTGAGATTTTTGGGCCAGTTACAGACACAACCACTCTCTACTGTGATAATCAGTCCACCATCACACTCATGAAAGACAACAAGTTTCATGCACACACAAAGCACATTGATATATGGTACCATTTCATTCATTACATTGTTGAGAATGGTACTATTAATCTCATTTATTGTCCTATGGAGGATATGATTGCTGACATGTTGATGAAGGTGCTCCCCAACACAAAGGTGAAGCACTTCGTGGCTGTGCTCGGGCTATGCCCCACTTGAGAGGAGAGTGTCAGTTGTGGTCCAGCCATGGCTGTGCCATCAACCACTGTCACATGATTCATTGTATCCTTGTTACTGACAGCACATCTGTCTGTACACTTTGTTTCTTACCATTGTGTAGTTATGGACATGTGTTTGTTCCTGCCCTATGAGGGCTTATATTCTTGTTGAGTACAGTATGAACACCTCAGCTTGTTCCCCAAACAATGCTGAGGTGAGATACCATTTTGACCCACTTACATTATTTACTTATGCCTGTACCATAGATCATGTCTACAGGTACCTACCAATATAACTTGTTCCCCAAACAATGCTGAGATCATGTCTACAGCTTCCTCACATGCCTGTAGTCTTATTGATATAGAGGAACATCATTGTTGATCTTCAGCTTCCTCCTGACAAGGGACTTGATATTGTCTGGGAGCTGGGCCCTTTTGACAGACTCATCATGTCCTTAGTCTTCATCAGAGAGATGGTCAAATCCCCATAAGAATTCAGCCAATGACTTAGCATTGCAGCAATAATTGAATGCCTGGGTCACAATCACACCTGCAGGCTCCCACTGTAGAAGCTGAGCATTATTGCCTTCAACCACCACTGAGAATGAAAAGTGCCAAAACTGCATGCTATGAAGGGCACCTGCATAATGTGCTTATTAGGGACAAACCCAAATGATGCCTGCAACAGCAAGTGCTAAGACCTAGAAGGTAGGAATGAGTTGAGACAATCACCAGTGAGTGACTTAAGAAGGCATAATGTCCTGAATTGCACATAAACCAAGTGATATCAAGACTAGAGACTATGATACAACAAGTATGACTATTTATATGTAAATGAGAATGAGCACAGACCAAGCAGTGTGTAAAACCCTCTAACCAACCCTATAATCAAGAGCTGCACATGAGGTCATAATTAAAAAGAAACAATGAGGAAAAGACAAGGACAAGAAACAAGAATGCTTGAGAGTGAGCAAGAACAAAGGCAAATCAAATAAGAAGTAAGATGATGTCAAGCCATCAAAGAAGTACAATCTAATCAAAAGAAGTAATGAACTAGAACAACTCACAGGAGAGCCAAGAAGCTTCCAGAATGTCATGTGATGAAGGATTAGTCAGAGAATCAAAAGCAATCATGACATTACCTCCTTTCTAAGGATTGACATCCCAGCAATCAAAGTGATCTGAGATACTTCTTAACCTTATTGTAAGTTTGAATATGGTGTCCAGCCATCAAGGATCTGTTGGGTTCAATAACACCAATGTTAACATGTTGAAGACAAAAGTTGTGACACAAGTGAAACAACTTGCCAGGGGAGCTGTCAATGTACCATTGCTGGAACTGATGGGATATGTCCATTGGGACTCCCATGTCAACAGCAACAGATGTGGGGTATGATGTCATTGGCACATTAACAACAGGGGTGGGAGTGACAAAGACAGGTGCTGATGCTAAAACAGGTGCTGGGGGTGGCACAGGTCCAGGGTTGAGGTCCATGAAGACCAAAGGTGGTAGGGGTTTGGGAAATGAATCTTCTGCCAGTGGTAAGTATTCAGTGAAAGATGGGAGAGTAGTCAGGGGAAGTAAAACCTCCATGGTGAATGGGGCTTCAAAGGGTTCTTTGACTTCTAAGAACTCTGGGGCTTCCTGAAATGTTTCATAATGAATGATCATTGGGGGGTCATCCAAAACTGGGGACATGGGGGAAAGTGTAGGCAAACTGTTGAAGACAGGAGAATAAAGCAGGGAATGAGCCAAAGGGCTTGGGGATACAACATCATTGTCCAGTGGCAAAGGCATAGACAGGCAAGGCAGGGTACCAAAGTGCTCCTCAAAGTGTTCCTTGGGAATTACATCCCAATCTTTGATATGGGCCATTTGATGAGAACCCATTGTTAATGTGTTCCATCCATTCAGCAGCAAGGCAAAGGGTTCTTCCCAATCAGGGACAGGAGATAAGGGGCTGATGATGCATCCTTCTTTATCTCAGGGGATATCTTTGAGTTGCATTCCAGGGAATAACTCAGCAAACTCTGAGGTTGGTTCAATGTCTGTGGCAATATGCAGCACAGGATGGGCAGACTTCTTTGACTTCTTCTTTGGCAAACACACTGAAGGGCTAGAATCAGAAGCAACTAGTTTAATGTCATCACAGACAGGCTGTGGAGCAGGTGCTGGTAGTTTAACGTCTTTCCAGACATGTGGCACTAGGGTCTTCTTTATCTTATCTGCATGCATCTTGCAGCACAACAGACAACTCTCTACACACAACTCAATGTCATGACACAGGCCAGGCCATGTGAAACCAATCCTATCATGTCAGTCTGCTCTGTCAATCAAACCCTTGACAAGGTCTCTTGTTCTTTTGATGCCACAATGATGTCCAGCAGGGGTTGCATGGTAATGTCCAATGATCTCTTTATGGACAGCAGGGTTTTGGGGAACACAGATGTGATCTGAGTAATTGTGCACATTCTTTGCATCAGAGATCCAAGTCATTCCTGTCATGTGGCTAGATCCTTTCAGATCTTGGCATACAGATTCATCCCAAAGCTTTACATCCTTTTGCAGCTTCTCTACAGTCACCTTCATAGAAGGCTTACTGAAGCTGGTTTCAGACTTCTTCTCAGGAATCACCAATATGTGGCAAACAGGCAGGGATGCTTCTCACATGACATGTGCTACTATCTCCACAAAGGTGGGGTAATCAGATTTAATGGTTGTTTCATCTGTGACTGGAGATGCTGTGTGAGCTGCTGAAGCAATGGGGGATGCAACTGAAGGAGTCGCAGGGGTTCATAGTTTAATGTCATTGCTGTTGAACAAATACTGTATGCTATGTATAGATAGAGTTCACACACATTAGGTATATAAGTACATACTCAGGGTAGCTGAGTTTTAATCAATTCTCTTTCAATATCCTTTACCTCATCCATGTAAGATCCTCCCTGGACATTACACCAGGTATGTAAGTCAGACCTTCCAATGTATGACACAGTGTACTTGTAACAGGTTATAAGCCCTGAGCAGGTTTGTGTGCAGATTCATTTCTGCCCTATTGCTCTGGCAAATTGCCTGGATCATGCATGATGCAGATTAATTTTTGCTCCCATGGATGAACCTCAGAGCTGCTCTATGCAGTTCATTCCACTGAGCACATTGGGCTGTTAACTCAGCCTGATGCAGCTGCTCTTAGTGCTTGGGCAAAAGGAGACTATGTCCCTCTGGCTGACAAGCTCTGAACATTCAGCAATGTGGCTTGCTCCACTCCCTTACCTGCATTTTACCACATTTCACATATTTGCTGAATTGTGGCCTTGTAAGGTTACTAAAGCTGATATTTATTCTCACACCAGATAACACTATGTCTTCCTCTGCTCTTGCAGGAATTCCCAAACTCAATGGTAACAACTACTGTGCATGGCATTCCCAAATGGATGACTATCTCTGGTCCATTGGAGTTTACTCTAGGATCATGAAGCTTTGCCCTTCTGTCCCAGTCGCCATCGCAGAGGTCAAGAACTCTGGTGGAAATGTCACCACCCCTGCTTTCACTCCAACAGCCAAAGAAATTTGCTGAGCTGAGGAAAAGCAGGACAATTGGGATAAGGACAATGACAAGGCAACTGGTGCCATTGCTCTCACCTGTGATTGTCACATTTGTGAGTGTGGCATCAACTTTGGTGACCATGCCGAAAATATTCTCATTGAGCTCGAAAAATGCTTCAACAATCCCACCATCTCCTCTGCCATCACCAAGTTCAAGACTCTCATGGGTCTTATCATCCCCAACAACAACTTGCTGGTCTCATCATTCTCCAAACTAGATACTCTCTTCTCACATCTATCTGACTTTGGATATCCAGTTGATGATAAGATAAAGTCATTAATTGTTATCTCTAAGATACTGAAGTATGCAGACCATGTTGCTGCTGCTATTGCCACAGCAAAACCCAAGACCAACTCCAAAGGGGTCGTTACCAAAACAGTACCAACTGTCAATGAAATCTCCCAACAAGTAGAAATGTCATAGCAGATGTATGCCCAACACCATCCTGCAAAGGATGCCCAGCCTCAACAGGCCAACAAGGTTAGTGCTGTCAAACGGCAGCAGGGGGAACCCAAATTCTCCCAGCAGCAGCAGTTGAACCAAGGTGGTTCCTCTAATCAAGGGAATAACCAGAAGAAACAGCACTGTGAAGGTAATTGCTCTGAACAGAGCAATGATAAGCATAAGGAGAAGAAGACGACCAAGAAGGAGAAGAAACAAGCTGAGGCTGCTCAAGCCTCTGCTTCCTTTGCCTTTGCCTCCACTACCACCATCTCACCTGCCACCACCTCATTCACATCCCCTGTCCCTGACCCACACAAACAAGCGCATATGCCTGGCACCACCCACAATGGTCAGCCTGCCTTTCCTCTAACACAGGAAAGCATATCACTTGCATGATGCCTCAAGGTCCCTGCAACCTCCTCCACTTTATGCAACCTTGAACTGGTTGCATCCTGCTGCTCCAAGTGAAGCCACATGGAGCAAACCCTCTCTGATTGTCTGTCCACCCTGCTCTCTGAGTGAATCAGTGACATCCCACTCACTGGCACCACTGGCTTGATGGAGATTGACAAAGAGGACACTGTAAGTCTGGGTGATGACATCTATGACAAATACATTGAGGGCTTCTTCATGGAGTCCACATCACAATGCATAAATCCATTCCCTTCTACATCAGGTACTGATGTGTGGTTAACTCCACCTCAGGTAAATCATATATACATGTTTCCTGTAGTAGATAGTTCAAATGAATCTGCTACTCATGAATTTGCATTGTGTGATTCATGTAATAAGAACAATAAAGGAAAGGAGAAAGCACATTCACATAAGGTTCCATCTGACATGTGGTTACTTGATTCTGGAGCTTCAGCTCACTTCTCACCAGATCAAGCAGACTTTGTTGAATACCAAAAATTCAACCAACCTCAGTGGGCTTCCACAGCAAATGGCTGATCACCCATCATTGGTAGAGGCACCATCTTATTACAGTATGGTAATCATATTGCCCACCTATCACCAGTCTTGCACATGCCCTCATGTGCTGTTTGACTTGTGTCTATGGGTACACTACTGCAAAACCATTGCCTCACACTTTGAGCCAGACCTGGATACCTCACTATCTGGGATCAATGCATCAAGGAGGCCTACCTTGAATTCCACAGTCATGGTGGAAACATCATGTATTGGCTTTGAGCCAAACCCATCTTCCCTGATGACATGCCTTCCAGCATGTTGTCACTTACCTCTGAGATCGAATATGAGCTCATGCACCATTGTCTTGGACACTCATCTCCTGATGTCATCAGGCATGCCAAGAAGCATGTCAAGGATTGTCCTGACATGAAGATCCCTTCCAAAACTGGAATCTGTCATGGTTGTCAGCTCAGCAAGCAGGCAAATCGTCCCTTCCCTCTTAGTGAGATGTGGGCAACCACTCCCTTTGAGTTAATCCATTCAGACTTAAAGTCTTTTGAAGTACAGTCATACAGTAAATACAAGTATGCAGTCATCTTTTACGATGATTACACTTCTATGGCCTGGACCACCTTAATATGGTCCAAGGATCAAACACTCTGAGCAACCAAGCAATGGTTTGCTCTAGTCCGAAATCAGTATAATGCTGCAATTAAGCACTGGCACTCAGATGCAGGTGGAGAGTATATCTTCAAAGTGTTTACTGAATTCCTAAAAGACAATTGAGTTAACATCCAACAGTCTGCCCCTTATGCACATCAGCAGAATGGGTGTGTGGAACACCTAATCCATACATTAATGGACAAGGCTCAGGTGATGCATTTACAAGCTTGCCTACCTCCCTCCTATTGGAAATGGGCTCTGCTTCATGCAACCCATATTTACAACAGGACTCCTCAAGTCCACCTTAAATGGGAAACCCCCTATACACTATTTAAGGGGGAGAAACCATCTATCTTCCATTTACAGGTATTTGGGTGTAGTGCCTACATGCACATTCCAGCTGAACACTGGTGGTAAACTGCAACCCAAATCACAGTTGATGATCTACTTGGGTGTTGCCCCTGGTAGTGACTCCAATTATCTGTTTATGCACCCAGACAACTCCATCTGCACATCCATGCATATGATCTTCGATGAAACACTGTTTCCTCAATGTGGACATTCTTGTCCTCACCACCCACACTCTGGACCACCCATGGCTCCTCATGAGCATGAGGGATCAAACCCTCAAAAACCTGCAACACCAGCAGATGTGCAAGATGTGGCTCCTGCCACTCCCTGTCACAAGTCTAAAGTTACTGCAACTAGTGATAATGAGTCAGTTGTGGCCCCTGACACAGCTGCATTTTCAGATGATGAGCTAGTTGTGGCCCCAGGTCACTCTCACAACTGTCACCAGGCTGCATCTATGAACTCTGAGTCACTTGCAGCCATTTTGTCTTCATCCAATTTGTCCTCTGATGAGTCCAATGAGTCTGAACCCCTATGCACAAGGACCCCTAGCCCAGTTCTGATACCTCTGGTTACTCCACCCTCACATTTCCCACCTCCTGTCAGCCCACCTCCACTCTGGCAGAGTGAACACCTTTGCAACCCACTAACATGCCTAGGAAACATCTTTGGCAAGTGGCACCATCTGCTTCAACAACTACAAGATGTTGAGAGCAGTTCCCATTGGAAGGAACTTACTGGTGAGACACCTGGTCCCTCTTGTGCACCAGACACAATCTCAAATTCACCCACTGTCCCTGGTGGACTCCCCTCATCTCCTACCTCTGAGGAAGATGTTGACTGTCTCACAAGAGAAGGGGGAGATGCATTGGTCTCATTCCTTTGCAGTTGTGCACTTCCACATGATACTGCATTTGGGGCATCCCCTAATTTGTGGGAATGGATGTTTCATGATATCCTATGGCTCCCTGAGCAAAAGCAAAAGAACTGGCTTAAAGCCTGTGAAGATGAATTACGAATGCTCAAAGACTGAAAAGCAAAAGAACTGGCTTAAAGCCTGTGAAGATGAATTACGAATGCTCAAAGACTGAAAGGTCTATGAAATTGTCCTGCACCCACAACACTGAAAGGTGATTAAGAACCACTGGGTTTTCAATCAAAAGTTGGATGGTCATAAAAGAGCCCACCTAGTAGCCAAAGGCTTCTCACAGGTTGAAGGGCTGTTACGCTTGGTCCAGGTAGGAATGAGCGTAGGCTCAAAGAACTAATGGGGGGTCAAGGTTCTAGGAGTTCGGTCAAGGGATGCTTGCCGATGGATCAAGGAGTCATCCAACGATGAGTCAATGAGAGGTTCAAGGGGTCGTCTGACGATGAGTCAA
>JBBPLE010000240.1:0-48537 GCA_038089675.1 Boletales sp. KT-2023b | reverse complement strand
CTCCAACTGCCTCTCTGCCCCGCTTTCCGAACAGATTGCAGAAGTTCCACTTGCTGGAACCACTGGCATCATGGAGGTCAACGAGGACATTGTAAGTCTAGGTGAAGATGCCTACAACGAATACATCAAGGGCTTCTTTATGGAGTCCACATCACAGTGCATATCCCCCTCTCCATCTACATCAGGTACTGACAAGCAATTAAATTTGCCACAGGTAAATTGTATATACACATTCCCTGTAGTAGATAGTTCCAATAAATCTGCTACACATGAATTCACACAGTGTGACACATGCAGTAAGGACAGCAAAGGAAAGGAAAAAGCACACAACCACAAGGTCCCATCAGACATGTGGCTGCTCAACTCAGGAGCTTCAGCTCACTTTTCCCCTGATCACTCTGACTTTGTCGAGTATCAGAAGTTTGACCAGCCCCAATGGGCTTCCACCACCAATGGCTGATCACCTATTATAGGCAGAGGTACCGTTTTGCTAAGGTTTGGCAACCACATATGCCACCTATCACCCGTCATGCACATGCCCTCATGTGCAGTCCAACTAGTGTCAATGGGCACCCTCCTGCAGAACACCTGCCTCATGCTTCATGCCAGGCCCAGATATCTTACTATCTGGGACCAGTGCTTCAAGGAAGCTTACTTGGAATTCCACAGTCATGGTGGACAGACCATGTATTGGCTTTGCACCAAACCCATCTTCCCTGATGACGTGCCCTCCAGCATGTCGTCACTTGCCTCTGAGATCAAATATGAACTCATGCACCGACGTCTCAGACATTCATCCCCTGATGTCATCAGGCATGCTAAAAAGCACCTGAAGGGTTTTCCTGATGTGAAGATCCCATTGAAAACTGGCCTCTGTCAAGGGTGTCAGCTCAGCAAGCAGCCAAATTGTCCTTTTCCTCTTAGCGAGACATGGGCAACCGCTCCCTTTGAGTTGATTCATTCAGACTTAAAGTCCTTCAAGGTCACGTCATACTCAAAATATAAGTATGCAGTCGTCTTTTATGATGACTTTACATCTATGGCCTGGATCACCTTAATAAGGTCCAAGGATCAAACACTCCATGCAACCAAACAATGGTTTGCGTTTGTCCGAAATCAGTATAATGCTGTGATAAAACACTGGCAATCTGATGCTGGAGGTGAATACACTTCCAGCACCTTCCAGGATTTCCTGAAGGACAACGGGGTGAACATCCAACAGTCCACCCCATATGCACACCAGCAGAACAGGCATGTGGAACGCCTAATCTGTACATTAATGGACAAGGCACAGGCTATGCAGTTACATGCTTGCCTACCTCCCTCTTACTGGGAATGGGCTCTACTCCATGCAACCCATGTTTATAACCAGACCCCACAGCTTCGGCTGAAATGGGATACTCCCCTGACATTACTTAAGGAGGAGAAACCATCCGTTGATCACCTTCAGGTATTCGGTTGTGGTGCCTATGTGCACATCCCTGCAGAACACTGTGGCAGAAAGCTACAGCCAAGATCACAATTGATGATCTACTTGGGCATCGCCCCTGGTAGTGACTCAAATTACATCTTTATGTCACCAACAAATGCCATTGTTACATTGGCACATGCAATCTTCGACGAGACTCTCTTCCTGAGATGCTCTCGATCTGCCCCACACCATCCCCATGTGGGTCCCCCAGAACCAACTCACACCCATGATGAGGTTCCGGAAGTTCTGGTTCCAGCCCCCACTGGTTCCGATGAGAGTTCCAAGTCGGAATCTGATTCCAGCAAAGAGTCCAGTTTGGATTCAAGGCATTTGCCCTCTTCTTCACCATCACTGAGCCCAAGTACATCTAGATCTTCTTCTCTATCTCCCACTCCTTGCACCCAGACACCCAGTCCAGCCCCTCCTCCAGTGACACCTCCATCACACAGACCACCACCTACTGGTCCCCCGCCTATTCCAAGGCATAGCAAGTGTCTCTGTAACCCCCTGATGTGCCCCGGAAACATTTTCAGTGAGCGCCGTCATCCCTTACGACAGCTCCGGGACCTGGAAAGTGAGTCATGCTGGAAGGATTTAACTGGCGAAGCTGGCCCATCCCAAGTTCCGGATTTAGTTCCAGACTCACCCGCAGTCCCTGGTGGACTCCCCCCATCTCCTACTTTGGAGGATGATGTTGACTGTCTCACATGGGAAGGGGGAGATGCTTTGGTTTCGTACCTTTGCAATTGTGCTATTCCACATGATTCCACTTTCGGGGCATTCCCAAACTTACGCAAGTGGACATTCCGCAATATCCAGAAGCTTCCTAAATCGGAGCAGAAGGATTTGCTTAAGGCCTGTGAAGACCAGCTCCAAATGCTGAAGGACTGCAAGGTCTATGAAGTTGTTCTGCGCCCACAACACCACAAGGTGATTAAAAATCGTTGGGTCTTCGATCAGAAGTCAGACAGTCATAAAAGAGCCCGCCTGGTAGCCAAAGGCTTTAGCCAGGTTGAAGGGTTAGACTTTGACCAAGTCTTTTCCCCAGTTGTACGATTTGAGACTGTGCGATGTATGTTCACCCTCTCAGCCCTGGAAGGATGGCATATTTCTGGGCTTGATGTACGCTCTGCATACCTTTATGGTAAACTGGATGAGGAAATCTATATGGAGTTTCCTGAGGGGTTCATGCCTCCCGACCAAAAAGGCAAAGTCCTCCACCTATTGTGCGCACTTTATGGACTCAAGCAAGCCAGCTTAGCCTGGTGGAAAGTGCTTGATGCATCCATGGCAGAACTCAGCTTCAAATGGTTAAAAACCGATGCTGGACTTTTCATTTATCACAAAGGCAAAGACATCTGTCTAGCAATAGTCTACATAGATGATGCCCTCTTCTGCAGCCCTAACAAGATCTTTGTAGACAAGATCAAGGCTGCATTCATGAAGAAGTGGGAATGTCATGATCTCAGAGAGCCATCCGAATTCCTCTGAATGAACATTCGTCGAGAAGGTTGTAACATCCAAATCAACCAAAAGGATTACCTCAACAAGGTGCTTGAACAATGCGGCATGACTAACGCCAAATCCACGCCTACCCCCCTCCCACAGGGTTATTACCCAGTGAAGAACGATGCACCGGTCCAACATGAATTACAGACGCGTTTTCAGACCATGATCGGCTCATTGCTGTATCTTATGATCAGCACCTGTCCAGACATTGCATATGCGGTTACCCAACTAGCACGCATGTCAGCCAACCCATCACAGGAACATCTCGACAGAGCTCTGTACATCTGCTGGTACCTTATCAGAACCCAGGATTATTCCCTACTTTACAATGGTTCCTCCGGAAAGGGCATTCTTGCCTGTACCAATTCAGATTGGGTGCAGGATGTTAATACCACGCATTCTCAAACCGGCTTCTATCTTAAGATGGCCGATGGTGTGTTTTTGTGGAATTCACACTTACAAAAAACCACTGCCATCTCCTCCACCAAAGCAGAATATATGGCGCTGAGCAATTGCTCACATCAATGCATGTGGATCCATGAGATGATGGGTGAGCTTGGCTACAAGCTGAAACCTATCCCCATCTGTGGTGACAATCAGGGTAGTTTATTCATCGCGCAAAACCCTGTGACTGAAAAGCACAACAAACATATCCAGGTGAAATATCATTTCATTCGCAATGCAGTCATGGTCCACAAGCTAGTGGAGCTATTCTATATCCCTGAGACTGACAATCCTGCCGATATGTTCACCAAGAACCTTGAATGCGTCAAGTTCAATGAATTCCACTCCCAGCTCAGACTGGAGTTTAACTCCACCAAGTAAAAGTACTGCCCTCCATTATAATGCTTTACACATCTACCATATGCTTAGCAAGGGGGAGTGTTGAATGGACTCTGTGTTACATACATAGTAATTAGTTCACACATCACATGTATTTACTTTCAGACTCAGCAGAGCTGAGTTCTAATCGATTCTTTACTCGATACCACCATCACCCGTTGTAAGCTCCTCAAGCCCAACCAACCCAGGTATGTGAGAGACCTTCCCATGTATGTAACATGCGTACTCGCAACAGCATCCACTGCAGAGGCAAATATGGCAACAGGCATGAAACTGGGGGTGAGAGTGGCATGTTGCTCTCCTGGCTCTTCTACATTGTTTACACACAGGGAGACTTTGAAAAGGCATCTTTCTGAATGTGATTGAACAAGAGGACATGTTAGAGCATGCCTTGGTGGTGTCAACATCTGCTTGGGATGTGTTAGCAGATGTATTGATTTTGTGTGACATGGTTGATTGATTGATCATGTGCAAACTCAAGGCTTTACACCACAGGACATTGGTGACCTACTTACCAGTTGGTATGGCACATATAACAAGCTGCTAATGGTCCACATTATCACAGTGCCCACTTATGCAGTCACCACCACTTGTGGAATTGCATTGACACCCTGTAATTTTGTTTTTGTTTTTTTTTTTTTTTTGGCACAACACACACAGAAGTGACATTAAGCAGCAACTGACAAAGGTCTACATCCATGGCCAAATCCAAGCCAATCTCATGCATGGTTAGTTTGGTGCATATTCTATAGGTCTATGACAGGGTCAGAACATTCACAAACAGTATATTCACTCTGCTTGTACAGCTGCCAAATATGATTGTCACAAATCACCATATTATGATACGTGGGCTAATTATAACTTTCATCTGTGACTTTTCTTGGACAATGGTCCCCATACGGTGTCGTGTGACCCGTGTGCACCTAGTTCTGACATCGCCGTCGTGGTATTCGTGATCGCAGTACACAAGGCACTCCTTGGCTGCATTTTTTATGTGCATGCTTCATTGTCCGTGAAGTCATTGTGGCCGTCAGTTACTCGGTGTTGCAGCTGTGCGGGTCTATTTTCGGAAATGATGAGCTTAAGGCGCCTCGGAATACCCGGAAAGTATCATAAATCCAGCGTTGGCCTGATAAATTATCAGTGATTCGTGTACTGGTAAGAAGACGAATCTGATGAGGGGCTTCAAGCATCAAGTTCAAACTTTGGATACTTGATTCAAACAAATATTTACCGCCACCTATTGCTGTAATCGTAAATTTTCAGAGCTGGCGTCAAAAGACAACAATCACTCTCGTGTGAGCCTACCGTGACCAACGGTGGAGCACTGTCGTAGTGTGACAGGTAAGGCAGCGGGGTTTTCAGCTCTGAAGACCAACGCCGATTCGTGCAGGTCAACCGCAAACTTGTCCGTTACAAGGTTTCGAGGGAAATTTCGGGGACCCGTCTCCTTCGAGTCCGGCCTTGTGTCTTCCTGGCTTCGTTCGGAAGAAAGACCGTTGTATTCCTCGGACTATCATACCATTCCTCGGGAGTGTCTGTGGCTTTGGCTAAGCGTGTCGGAGGAGTGGAGCGGTGGAAGAAGGAACCGCTGTCACGGACAGTTTCCGAGTCAGCACCGGTGTGACTGATCACTATTAGTAGTGATCGCGATACGATGCAGTACACGCGTACGTACTGTTGGAGCTCTTCTGGATCTTGGCCGCTTCAGCTGAGCCCCAAAATTCACACGGTCAGTAGCGTCTGAGCAAGAAGACGAATTGCTAAACACCGACAAAGACGATGATACAGAAATACCAAGGTTATTCAAATAAATGGCGAACACCGATGCTAGAGCCGGATACAAATGACCGTGCAGTGCATCATTACATGTACACACATCGGCGTTGACTGCGCGCACTGATATTAGCAACCTTTCGATCTGGCACATTAACCATACACCATCCGCAGCGGTAACTAAAGACATACCCCCTCACAGGCTTATAACCATGGTCTCCGATGAAATTCGGTCCATTTTTTCTCGTTGACGGTAACCACACTTGGGTCCCGACTATGGTCGGTGCGTTTCTCAGACAGTTTTCTGCGCTCTTCTGGAAGAATTGGATCATTTTATTTAATCACAAACTCGTGGGTGTACGCTCGGTCTCCCTCGTGGCATAGCTGACAGCTTGCGCAGCTGAACTTGCTGCGTTGCCTCCTTTTACCAATTGGCTATGGAAGTACGTAGACCTTATACTTGCCGAGCATCCTGCCGACATCTTCGCAGTCTTTCTTGCCGCCGCTCAGACATTTCTGCAATCGTCCAACAATGTCTGTTAGCATTCTTGAGCGTATTGCTTGTTTCTGACTGTACCGCAGTATGGCATGGGTACTGCAATTCCGATTTACAACTTCACCACGCAATTCGATGGTTCCCTGACCCTAATATGGGCCGACGGCACAAATGGCACTGGATCGCCGTCTGCAGATGCTATTATGCAGCAAATAACCAGCGGGTTCAATGACTACCAGTTGAGCGCCGTCAAACAGGTTGCCAGTCCCGCAGACATTCCGTACAACTGTCTACAAAACTACAAACAAGTTTCAGGGTGCTTTGCTGCGATCGCATTCAATTACCTGCCTGTCTCTCCCACAGATACCACTCCTATTAATTATACCATAAGCGCTGATGCCGGTCTTGTCTACGTTAACGTCTACAGCCACACAAGTGATTTCGAAACTCGGATTTTGCCACTCCAGTTGGCAATTGACGAGGTGATTTTGGATTGCACATAATTCGTATTTGCCTCGGTGCTTAGTTCGGTATTTCAGGCGCTTATCGCACTCACAGCAGGGACGACCATACCAACCCCCTTGGAATGGCCGTATACGCAGGAGACCAATGAACAACAATCGACAGATATGAGATTGAGTGGGTCACTGTCACTGTCCTCTGTCTTCGTCATTCACAGGTTTGATTTTTCAGGCTACATCAGGGGAATAAGGAATATAATTGTAATTGCTTTGTACGAAGTCTCCATGCTTGTGCGCATCGGTCTGGTACTTATCCGTATGCTAGCTTTGTGTGCTATATCGGCATCGCATATCAACTACCTGGAGCATTCGCTGGGGAGCGAGCTAACCTGTTGACGAGTCACATGAAGGCGATGGGACTCTTGGATTCAGCTCGAATATTGTATGCCCATCGTTCCCTTCGTATCGGTTCTCCCTACTTCATGTTTGTACAGATCATGGCATGTCAGCATATCGCTGGTGTACCTCCCCGCTTGGATCATGGTGGCGTTGATATGGCATAACAAGGTTTTTACAGAGACTAACATCGGTCTACTTCTTGCCGTCCACCTTCTACTTGGGTTCTCGCTCGCCAGCTGGTCTTTTTTTGTGGCTGCCCCTTTTGGAAAGAGTCCCCAACTCGCTGCGGTAGTAACAACATTCTCGGCGATCGTGTTTGCGGTTCTCGCACAAACATTTTTTCATGCTTCTACCATGGCAGCAACGTTATTCTCCCTCTTCTTCCCTCCTGGATACTATATTTTCGCTATCCGTGCAATCTGTGGCTTCGAGAATCACCTCATGCCAGCCAGTCTCCTTACGTCAGACCCGGATAACAACCTCACACTTCTTCCAATTATGATTGCATGCATTGTAAGTGTTGTCTTTACTCATCCTTGCTCCGAGTTATAAACCGTCTCAGGTTGACATATTTCTGTGGCCATGTATGGGAGTGCTACTTGAACGTCGTCTCTACGACGCAAAAGAGCCATCGCATGGGTTTTGGTCATGTTATCGCAAGCGCAGGCAACAGGAATTTCCGCATCCAAACGGGGTGGCTATCTCTATCAGAAACCTTACCAAGACATTCGCACCGCCCATGTTCAGTCGTGAGAAGATGCCTATTCCTGCCGTATCCGATCTTTCGTTGGACATTCCGAAGACTGGCATCTTTGTCTTGCTGGGTTCAAATGGGTAAGTATGTGTTTACAAGTTCGATGTTTCCTTTGATGACATACATTCAGTGCTGGAAAGTCGACCTCGTTATCTATCATTGCAAATCTCATAGGACGTAGCTCCGGTTCGATCACATTCGAAGGTGGGAAGAGACATCCCCCACGTGGCGCACTTGGAATAGTGCCACAGAAGAATGTTTTGTTCCCGGATCTCACTTGTTACCAGAATCTCAGGGTCTGGAATGCCGTCAAATACTCCTCCGATTCTGCTAGTGAAGGCGATGACTACGCACAGCTTCTGCGCGACTGTGACCTTGGGAAGAAGATACATTCGAATGCCAACACACTTTCTGGCGGACAGAAGAGGAAGCTTCAGCTTGCTATCGGACTCGTCGGTGGCTCCAAGATTGTCCTTGTTGACGAATGCACGTCTGGAGTCGATCCTTTGTCGCGTCGCGCGATCTGGAGAGCCTTGACATCGATTAAGCATGACAGAACCATCGTTTACACGACACATTTCCTTGATGAAGCGGATCTGCTTGCTGATCACATCGCAATCTTGGCGGCCCCCGGAAAACTCGTAGTTGAAGGATCGCCCGTAGCCCTGAAAACGAACCTAGGGCAAGGTTACAGCATTCAAGTTATTTTCCACTCCTTGGCTCTGGAAGACAAGGATCCTCTAAACTCGTCGTTCGAGCTCCTAGACCACGTCCGAGATTTTGTTCCAATGTGCACCTTGTCACATTCGTCTCCGACGCATGCCACATACCACCTCAAGTCAAGGGACTCGGTCGTAGTTGAGAAGGTGCTTCAACTGCTCGAACACGAGGCTGAAACATACGGCATTGCATCCGTAGACATTCTTGGAACGTCGATCGAAGATATCTTCCTTGATTTGATGGAAATCGGGTCCCGAGCCGGCACCCCAGACGGCACAAGAAAATCCATACTATCTACGGGAAGTACATTGGCACCGAACGCCGCAGGCACCCTGCGAGCACTTGCGGCTCCTCACCCATATAGTTTCACTGATGGTCGTCATCAATCGCCATTTAGTCAAGCACTGACGATATTCTATAAGCGGATGTTGGTTGCGCGAAGAAGTTGGTTGACGCCTCTGCTTTGCGTTGTTGTTGCGGTCTCTGGAGCCTGCGTCCCTCTGATCTTTCTGTCGAGCCAAAATCCGTCATGCACGATCGAATTCAAGAGTCAGATGGTCATTCCTCTCTATTGGCCATACTCGTTCATTGACGATCTCTACAACGCGCGCCATGCTAGCATATTGGAGTCACCTCCCAATATCACCGCGATCCTCGGCAGCTCATTTACACATACCAACGTCCCTAATAATACCACATTTGTCTCCATAATGCAACAAGAATACCTCGATATCCCCATTGGTGGCATATCAATCGACGTGGAGACGAATGATGCATTGATCGCATGGGATGCCACCCCCACTCCAGGTTATGCTGGCCTGACATTACTGAATATGGTCACAAACGTTCTGTATAATAGGGCACTCAACCCATCGGGTGGCACATCGGGTACATCTAGCATAATCAATGCTAACTATGCAAGTTTTCCTCCGGTTGAAACAGCGACTCTTGTAGACTTGAAGTGGGCAGCGTTTTTCGGGGCTGCGATGGTCAGCTTTTCGGTCTCCTTGTTCTCCGTGTTTTTACCTATTTTCAGGCCATGTACCCTGCATTCTTCTCGCTGTATGTCTCACGAGAGCGACGATCATCTGTGCAAGCGATGCAATTCTCGAATGGTCTATCGGATCCAATTGGCCTTTGGCTTGGTCACTTACTTTGGGACTCTATGTTTGGTATCGTCATTGCTACCGTTATCATTATCATCTTCGCCACTGTTTCAGACCAGTTCTATGGACTCGAATTTTTCGTAAGTATTTGTTTTTCTCCTTCTCCAATTGCTTACAACACCATGATCAGTGGATCGTTCTCGCAGAATATGCCTTTGTTGGAACACTCTTTTCTTATCTCTGTTCATTGTTCATGTCATCGCCACTCACGTCCTTTGCGGCCGTCGCTGGGTATCAGATTGTTATGTATGCGGTGAGTGATGGCTTGCTGTGGTGCTCAGGGATTGCATACTCAAAATCAAAATCAGGTGTACCTGGCTGCGTACCTACTCACCCTCACGTTCGCGCCGACTTCACAATCAAGTAACATAATCACGACCATCAGTAAGCCAACCTTCCCAACGTATGATTGACTCCAACCGTTCCTGCTAGATTTTACCTTATCAGTTCTCTCGCCGGTCGCCAGCGTGGTAAGCTCGTTGATCGATTATTTCGTCACTCATCTAGTTGAAATTCTGGTGATTGTCAGGCACGATCCGCCTTTATTTCTATCAATTTATTTTCGCTCCTTTGCAATGGGTCCACGCCAGTCACAGCTTCTGCCATGGGTGGTCTCCTACACTACGGCGGACCGATATTGTACCTTTTTATCTACGGTTTCGTCCTCTTTGGCTTGCTCGTATGGGCCGACTCCGGATCTGTCATTCCTCGCCGCCATTTGAAGACATCCAAACCACGGCTTGGTGAAAACTTCCTTGCCAACGAGATCTCAAGACAAGATGTTGCGATCGAAGGCAAACAAGCTGAGCAATCGAACGATGCGCTGCGCGTCCTTCATGTCGGCAAGTCGTACAACAGGAACAGGGTGGTGGATGACGTCTCATTCGGGGTTCCCGAGGATGTTATATTTGCTCTAATTGGCCCGAACGGCGCAGGAAAGACGACGACGTTCAACATGATTCGTATGTGTTTTGCTTCTCCCATCTACGGCCTCGACTGACTGCTCACTCGCTTGAAGGCGGCGATGTCATCCCCAACACGGGCGATGTCAAGATCAAGGGCATATCTGTTGTCGACACCCCTCGGAAGGCCCGTCTCTCGCTCGGTGTTTGCCCACAATTCACCGCCATCGACGCTCAACTGACTGTCCGAGAGCACTTGTTGATCTACGGACGTCTCAAGGGCCTCAGACGTGGACCCGAACTCAACACCAACGTCGAGTCCCTCATGGTCGCGACATCCCTACACATGTATGCGGACCGGCTGGCGAGCCAGCTTTCGGGCGGAAACCAGCGCAAACTGGCACTCGCGATCGCGCTTCTCGGTGGGTTCCCGCTGTTCATTGGACATCCCAAGAACGCGTCCCCCGTTGACACACGTCTTCTGCAGGCAACCCTTCCGTGGTGCTCATCGACGAGTTTTCGACCGGGATCGACGCCAGGATGAAGCGCGAGATGTGGGGCACGCTGAGGGACCTCGCGGTCGGGAAGGCGGTCGTGATCACCACGCGTTCGTCCACACTTTTTTGATCGACCTCTCGCCCGGCGCGTCTGGAACGCTGACACGCGCACACACAGACTCCATGGAAGAAGCCTCGGCGCTCGCACACAAGGTCGGGATCCTATCTAAGAAGATGCTTGGTAAGGCTTCCTCCCCTGCGCCTCTGAGCCGTGCGTCCACGTCAGCTCACACGACACACGTTTGATAGCCGTCGGCACCACCGAGGACCTCGTTGCGCGTTACGCCACGTATCACGTCCACTTTTCATGTCCGACGCGGGCGGACGCGATCCGAGCCCAGGTTCTGATGTCCCGCATCCCCGGCGCACGGCTCGCAGACGACGTGGCGACTCGGTTCGAGGTACCGATCCGTCAAGGCGGCGTCCATTCCCATTACAGGGCGGAACACGGCGACGGAGACGAGGGCGGCGGCATGTCGCTCGCCCGGCTCTTCCATATCCTTTCCACGCAGGGCGACTTTGAAGAATACACCGTCGAGAAAGCGACGCTGGAAAACGTCTTTTTGAACGTGATTCGACAGAACAATGTGCTGGAACACGACGAGACACCTCGACGTAGATTTAGACTTTGGTCATGACCATAGAACTTTTAGAACACAGCATCGAGGCCCGATGGGACCTAACAGTGTTCTCTTTGTGCATTACCCGCGGACGACCCCAGTCGACCACATTGTGTTTTATTTTGCAACAAGTTTCGATACTTGACAGCATGTAGTAAATTAGTATAGCATACGCAAAAACCACACTCTTTTTTTCATTTCCTTTGCAAAAAGTTGAGGATGAACAAAAAAGAAACGAAGGATGGACCCGGACCATGGAAAATATTATGCTGACTCGTACCATTCTAAAAAAAAGGATCGTTATCGTTTGATGGGAGGTCGACTAAGTAGAACAGCGATGCAACAATGTAGTGACGGGAAAAGACACAACGATGTATTATGACCCAAGAGTAAAAGGCGCCGTGTCCTTAAGTAGTGAAGGAAGAAAAAGGGTTAAAGCCACGACACAGTGCAGCAAATCCGCCATGTAGAATCAAACAATGGACAATGAAATATGTAAAAAAAAAAGTGTGGGTAATTGAGAATCGTAACAAAAAAAAAGCGATGCATAGAGAGATAGTGTGGTCGGAGATGAAGCTTACACTCGACATCGAGATCCTGGGTAGTCAAGTCGCGCCAAGGACCAGCCCCCGACGCGCAAATGGGGGAGGCTAAAGAGACTAACGTTGGGAAGCGAAGAGGGAGAGCACCTTTTCCGCGTTCTCCTTGTACTTCTTCAGCTTCTTGCTCTTGAGCTTCTCCGGCTCCTCGGTGTGATGAGACGCATACTTTGGCGCCTCAGGTGATGTCGGGTGAGAGGCGGGCTCTGTATCGCCGTTGGACTGGTCCGATGATTGGCTCTGGTCTCCGACTGATATCGCGGACTCCTTGGACCTCAACGAGGGCGACATGGCGGTGGTGCTCACGGCTGACACAGACGGCGTCAACAATCCATTGCTCGAGATCGTTGAAATAGTGGCACTAGCAGTGTTCGAAGGCGTGGATGTCTTCATCGTGGACACGCTCTTAGAAGAGAAAGACGTGGGCGGTGACTTGCCCTTGAGGAATTGAGGAGTCTTGCGGAACTTCAGACCAGGTGCGCGACCCCGACGCTTCTCCGAAGGGCTCGGCGAATCTGCAAGCTCCATAGGATGGATATCAGAATCTTTCGAGACGCCCGAAAACGACCGTCCACCCATTCGTTGGGAGGGCGTAGAAGCTTTGCGGAATACGGCCAATCTATACCGGTCCACAACACCACGAGCAAATAGACTGGTGCCCTTGGTTCCATTACGGTCTTCGCCATCGGCTTCGATGAAGTCCCAGTCATCATCTTCCTCTTTCTCTGTCATCTCTTCCTCTTCATCCTGTCCATCGGAGAGGAAGCGGTCTAATGCAGGAATACCGGATTTCTCCCGGCGACCACGTGCATTCCGAACGGTGGCTTTAGTAGACACGGGAGCCTTCGTGACCTTCGGTTTTGCGTCTTTCGCAGGCAGGGGAGGCGCAGATTCAGTTGATACCGATGGCGTATGCTCGGCAAGCGGTTCTGCCATTCGTGGCGTAGACGAAAGGTCCGCGGATGGTGGAGGCTCGACAGCGGCCGTAGCTTTTTCTGGCTCTGTAGTTTCTTCTTCCACAAGCGTCTGTGGCCGCACTTCCGGCACCTTGGGCTCAGGCTCAAGCTCATCACCAACAGGAGAATCGGTGACAACCTCGGCCTCCCGAGGAGGCTGAGCGGGGCTGTCCAACGTATCGGTGACAACTGATGGAATGTCCTCCGAGTCTGTCTCTTCCTCTCCCGAGTCCTCGGATCCTTCGTCGTCCTCATCGTCCATAACGACCGAGTGACGACCTTTGAATGAATAACCATCGAATACGTCCACGCCGTTCTCGTCAGGGTGTACAGAAGGGCTGCGCGAATGGGAAGGGGTAGGGTATGCGTCCTCGCCATCCCCTGCTTCACCGTCAGTCTGATCACGATCCTGATCGGTATCAACCTGATCCTGATCATTGGGGTCATCTATCACAGGTTCCATATCGAGGAACGTGTCATCAAAGTTCTGGGTATCACTGGCATTTGAAGGGTCAATGGGTGGGATATAGGGGGCTAGAAATACAATCAAGATAAAGGGGTGGGTGTGAGCAAGCAAAATGAGGTGACTTGAAACAAAAGCCTCACGTATGTAGCGTTTATAATACACGTGCGACCAATCGCTAAAATGCGATATAAAATGTCAGGTCGCGTACGGACGTCCCATGTGACTCGTTATACTCACATCATGGAGAAATATGGGTGTCGTTTGATCCGTGGCTCGCATATTCTCAACGCGGGATTTCGTTGAAGCAACTTTGTGAAATGTATATAAGCGTGTCAGATCAACCGCAAGGAAAATGCTCGCTTACACCCCGTATCAAGCTCTTCGTATCTTGATCCATCGCCCTATCTTCAGGGAATTGCAATTCATCCTGCAACACCCTGACGTACATATCCGAATGATTATTCGCCCAGAATGGCGTCTGGGGCAAAATTGTTAGCCCCTCTCGCACCGCCATGAGGCAATAACCGTTAAACGTACGATTCCTGTCAACATTTCATAAAGCATCGTGCCAAAGCTCCACCAATCGACTTCATAGCTATACGGGAGTCCCTGTATAACCTCAGGAGCGAGGTACTCGGCCGTACCGCAAAACGTGGTCGTGGTGTCAGGCGGAACAACACCTTGACCTGGCCAACCAGGAGAACCTTCCTTCTCACCCTTCATCCAAGGCGGCGTTGTAGGTTCGCTGCCTGGAGAGGAATAGAATTCTCCGCGAGTTCCAGAGGGTGTAGGGGGTGCTGTGGTTGGCGTTACCCGGCGAGGGAATTCTTTCGAAAGACCAAAGTCCGTCAGGACGATGTGTCCATCAGCCCCGATTAGGATGTTCTCCGGCTTGAGGTCACGGTAAATGACACCAGCCGCGTGGAGGCCTTCCACACCCTCAACAATCTCCGCGGCATAAAATCGTGCACGGTCGCGACCTAGCCTGCCCCAACGTGCAAGCTGCGTGGCAAGATCGCCTCCTGGATGGAAGTCCTGTGGAAATTGAACAGCACGGAGTTAGTGGTACTGGAACCAGTGATGTATAAAAGGAGTGCTGATTTACCATAACCAAGAACAAGTTCTCCTTGTCATGGAAACTCCACCAGAGCTTGACCACGAAGGGGTCCTTGGCTTCCTTCGCCATACGCTTCAAGACGGCTTGCTCGGTCAAGGTATGCTGGAGCTCCTGGTGCGCCAAGACGTGACGTTTGGTGATGGCCTTGAGCGCATACAAGTCGGCGCTCGTCTTATGTCGTACCAAGAGTACCTTGCCCGCACAACCCTTCCCGAGGACACGCATCATTTCAAAGTCATCGATGAGTACCTTCTTCTGCGTCTTTTTCTTGCGATTGGGGTCGGTCGATTGGGAACGTTTCTTGCGCGCACGACGGGCAGCGGTAGATATCGACGATTCGTCGCCAGTGGCAGAGGATGTACCATCTTGTAACGTCGACGAAGTATATACTCGCGAAAGCCTGGTCCTTTCAGGATCGGCCGAATGCGAGCGGGGGATTCTCGACGCTGGGCCATCAGCCACGGGAGTAGGCAGAGTGGCTTCCTCCTCTTCGACAACTCCATTCGTAACAGCATCCGTGTCGATTTGCTCTGGGGCGGCCTTTGCAGGCAGGATGTCGGAAATGCCGTCATCAGATCTCTCTATCTCGATGACCTGCACTTGCTCTGCCGACGGCGACGAGGGAGCATTAGCAACACTCGCTTCTTCCTCTTTAGCGTTGTCTCCTTGAAGGTCGCTTCTACTCGGGTCGTTCGGTACAACCTCGCCTTCGACGGTATCATTTATACTCTCCACGCCATCCACTATTGAGCTGAGATTAGTTGAGCTGACGTTTGTCGAGTTGGGGTGTGCGGAGACATCCGCCTTTGATGCGACATGTGCGGCCAGGTCGGAGCGTACACGCTTGATCGCCCTCTCGGCGCGTACGCTCTGCAGGTCGTCTGTACGCACATGAACGAAACGTTTCCAAGCACGGGCTTGTCGAAGCGAAGGATCGTTGGAGATGGTCGTCAAGTATGAGGCAAGTGCAGTCATCGTGGTATTTGCGGGTTTCCCGTTGGAGATGATGCTGGTTGACGATGGAGTGAGGGTGGTGAAGGGGTCGCCTATCTCCAGGGAGGGAGAAGCCATCTGATCCGCCATCGAAGACCCTAAATTGGGGCTGCTTGGGGTACGCACGGATGTCTGACGGCCGACTTTATTTGTCGAGGGCGACGCGAGGCGCGAAAGGGTATTTAGGAACGTGGATTTGCGCTTGGCAGGCTGCTGGGCTAAGGAAGCGATGTCGATCGGCAGCTTTGGGAGTTTGGATGCGCCATCAGAGTCTTCGAGTTTCGCGTGAAGCTCAACCACCTCGGTGGCTGTGCGCGTCAGGGTAAGATTGTGCGTGGGCGCTGCGCGCGAGAAGAAACGGTGGTGTTAGCAACGATAGAACAAGTAAACATGGAACGAGAGGTGATAACAGAAGAAGGGCGTGTCACAAATAACCATAGGAATATGCCGAAGAAGGCCAAGACGAGGCATACATAGGGCACCGATGAGCTCGGAAGGGACATCGACGCAGCTCAAAAAGAAAGGAGAGGGTGCATGTAGCACAAGGCAGATGGGGAAAGGGCGGGGCACGGCGGTGCGACTCACTCTTTATGTAGATACAGTATGAGCGGGCATCATGGGGCGTCTCTGCGACGCTGATACTCCAGGGGCCTTCCTGAGCATCGATGCGGACTGGAGGTCTTCGCGTGGACCGAGAAGGAGCGGTGTCTATGTCCTTCATACTGCGGACGGAGTTGTTGTGAGGTGCGTGTTCGTGTTGGGAGGAGTTGCGTGACTCGAAGAAAGTGAGGTCTGTGATGCTTGACCGTTCTGGTTTGGATTTGCGGCTGAACTGGTAGCTCCTGGAGGAGTCGACACTAGCTCTAGAGGAGGGTTCACGGGGACGATAGCTGTCGACGGAGGGACGACCACGGATTGGATTCACGTCTTTGAAAGAGAAAGTACCGAAGCCGAGGACGGTTTTGAAGTTTTTCTTCGAGAAATGGACGTGTTGGTGAGTGGCGGAGGCACTATGCATGCGAGAATGGGTGGTAGCAAGGCTCGTATTCTCGCGGGGACACTGAGAGTGTCGGACTTGTCGCGGGCCCTGTGGGGGGAAGAGGGAGAGAGGGAGAGAGAATGCCCAACTGGATCGATGAATTAGGAAAAGCGGAAGTTGTCACGGAATTGACAGATTGGTCAGTTTTGGCGGACGTGCGGTGGGTGCGTGAAAGCCACGAGCACGGAAAAAGATGGTGATCAACTCTGCCTCGAGGCTCAGCTGTGCGGTGCAGTGATGACAACCACAAATAGCAGGTTGAAGGCGGTTCAAAACTAGACGAATCGTGGAGCGACGAGGGGGGCGTCGTCGCTGTCGTAGATGTCGTCGAACAAGAGACCAATAAAAGTGAAATCGAGGAGAAACAAAGGAGGGTGTTGTTAAGGCGGAGACGAGTTCGAAGCTCGACGCACAAAATTCAACAATTGGGCCGCCCGCACGTAAGTCTCTCGCGCCAACAAAAAAATACATAAAAAAAAAAAACAACGCTCCAAGGTGTAAATATGCTGCACTGGGACGTCAAAGCTACCCCGCTTCGAGATGGCTGCGCATTCAGCAAACCCCCTTTGTATCGCAATCACCGCTATGTCACCGGATTCGTGTTTCAGAAACCGACATCTATACAGGACGTGCGCCAAACTGAGGTGACTTGAAGAAGTGGTGCCCCGACTGCGGTAGGCAACTTCCGTAAGGCTATGGACCAAGGTCATTAAAACGGGGTGCGTTTGGGCCAGCTATCGGTGTCTGCCTATCAGATAGTCGGCGTCTTGCCCGTGTGAACGGCGAGCGAACCTGACAAACTGTGAGCCTGCACACCGCTGGCAATGTCGGACCGTCCCGTCTACGCATCCACCCATCCCAAAAGAGGTTTCACCCGGTGGCATGGAACTCGGCGATACCCAATACCTCACAGGCAAAGTTCAGTATTCCAAGTGGTGCAACGTGGTCCCGTTGCCCAATAAGTGCTTGACGACAGCGCGGTGTATCCACGACCAAAGACGCGCCCTATCAATGATCAACGGTGACGATTGAGAAAAAAACGTGTTCGCGGCACGACCCCCAAGCGAGCGCCATTTGGCCATACCGTTCCATGCCCCCACCTACATAAATCGGTGTCCAAATCGTTCCTGGGCCTAATATAAGCCACAGCTCATGTTCTGAAGGGGCGGCCTCTCCTCCCCCCGTGTCTCAGTGATCGGTCGTGGTTGCCCTTCATGAGCAGTCGGCAACTCCCGAAGCGGGTCGACCCCCCGCCGAATCGACCCCTCCTGGTTTCCAAAACACGACAGGGCCCCTCTGACACAGGGGACACGATTACCAGTGCGTTCGAGTGAGAAATCGGACTCAGAACTATAAGCGTGTATGGCAGGTCCTCGCCACGAAAAACCAACGTTCGTCCTTGCAATTCGCCAGGGTCCGTTCGTAACTGTGAGTCTTTCCCTTCCAATTTTGTTACTTCCTGCCGTTATCTGGACACTCGTTTCTCCGTTCAAATCTGCCAACGCTTACATAGAACCTCTTAAATACCCTTCCGTTCGGGTCACGTTACAGGTCTCGGGTGCCAGTCAGACGACCATTCTGACCGCTACTTCCACCCCCCAACTTCGGGTTCACCGCGAACTGCTTTTTTTTTCCCTTGATATCGACCACTCCCCAATCTTCCCTTCCTCAGCCCGCCTTACTACCACTCTTAAACGGGTGGATCGTTCACATTCCGGCGCCAAACATCTTTTACCCTCTATCCCCCCTTCGAAAAACGAGGCATAATGGCCGCTGAACCTGCCCTTGAACCCACTCTCGCTCAGGAAGAAGTTGAAGAAGTCGATGAGGAGGGGGAAGAGAGCGACGAGTATGAAGTGGAGGTGCCCATCTTGCACTTCTCAGCGCGCGACAACTTACACTTGAGTACAAAAGGATGACGAAGGCGAGGCCTACGAGCCAGAGGAGGTTGAGGAGGACGTCGACGAAGACGCTGATGGTGCTCAACCAGAAATTGTATGGCTACGCGTGTTTTCCGTGAATATTGCTTTTCTAATGTCTTATTTTTATTTTTGGCAGACGACCGCCCTCCTTCTTGGCAATGTACGTTGACTCGTTTTTCACGGCGTACGCAGTACCAATTTATTTATTTAAGTCAAATGGAACGGCTGTCGAGGACGAAGAGGACGAAGAGGATGAAGATGGAGAGTATCATGAAAATGCAGAAGGGACTGCGGGAAACTCTTCATCTATCGCAGGTTCAAAGCGCGGCGCCGACGAGCTTGACGATGGAGATGCATATGGCGAAGATGACGATGAAGCGGACGAAGACGAGGCTGAAGCGGCAAAAAATCTCGCGAAGAAAGCCAGGGTGTAAATCTGTCATTTTGCTCTACTTTTTACTAAGTTGATTCATATTATATTGTTGGGTATATTTGTTTCATACCAATATCTGAGCCTGAGCGCTCCGTGACCTTTTTCTTCTTCCGTGACAATTTTTATAGACAGTATGCCAGAAATGCATGAATACTAGTACCACTACAAGTTCAAATTTATGAAAAGGTTTACATGTTAAAGATAACAACTCAGATGAGGCCATAAATAATGTTTACGCAACATAGGAAAATCTGTGGCGATTCAATCCATTTCCTTGGGGTCAGTACCCCCGCGTCTGTCTTTCTGCATCAGTTAGGGGAACATACTAAAAAAACCCACGGTTAGCCGGTGGCATGTGCCAGATGGTAGGTAGTACAGTTGAGGTGGAATGATAAACCAATTATCCACCAGAAAATAGGGCCGTCAGTCATCAAATTCAATAATATCAAAGGCACCAGGATAATAATGGACACTGACCATAACATCCATAAGCTCCTTCCTTGAAACTTTGCCATGTGCATCTTTCTCAACCTGCCAAATGACCTGACTGTATACGCCAACAGGGATAAACATTCTCCCGGGCGATTTAAGCTGCTCAACAAGAACTTCGGGAAGCTTGTCAGATGCAGCGCCAACATGGATAGCATCATATGGTCCTATACGCAAGATTGTAGAGGCGATGAACAATGGATCAACGCGTTGAACTTACCAGAAGCAAGGTAACCTACACCCGGATGCACGTGAGTCAGGGGCTTTAGGCCTTTACCAGAATAAATAAAGTACCCTGTCTCCCATCTCCAGCTACCACGACAATCTTATCCTCATTCAAGGCAGTGCCCAGACCATTGTTGATCAGATTGCTCTTGGACCACTCGACCAACTCAGGTATGTGGTCTATACCAACAACCTTACCCTGAGAGGCGCCGGGTTCGGACGGTGAGACCAGATGGTGGAGGACGGCGCAGAGGTAGCCCGAGCCACTCCCGACATCAAGCACGGTCGCCCCGGGTTTGAGGAACGGGAGTAGGCTTTCCAGGGCGTGCGCGTGCTGTAGACGGCGAGTCAGCTTGCGCATGCAGCACGAGGCGTCGCACGTTACCATGTGCGGTGCGGATATCGTTGCGCCGTGACCGATGGATCTGAATGCAGGTCCGGTGAATCGGGGGGGAAGAACTATGATGACTTGACGCACTGAGGCGAATCTTCGTACGCCTGCGACCTTTTCAGTACAAAGTCGGCACGATCTACCTTGGACATCGCCTGCACGAGCGTTAGGGGCGCAAGCCGCCCAGCAAAGGCGGGAAACGTACGTCGACAACCCTGTCCGTCGTCAGGATGCCACTCTTGGAGAGATTGGAAACGAGCTCAGTGTTGGTCCGTCCTGAACACCTCCAGGCCATCTTGAATGACTATCAGTAGTCCAGTATATCGGTCCGGGTGAAAGCGATCAAGTCTGTTTGGTATTGTTATTCCAATATTACTGTAACCCGTCTCTTAGCATCCCCGATGTATGCACGCACTTCGGCCAAGGTATATACGTCCGATGATCAAAACCAAGCGATCGGTGACGGGACCGTATAATATTCAGAAACAACAGGAGCATGTCGCAAAGCTCCAGGAAGAGATAGACGAACTGCAGAAAAGACTTGGGTATATGCGTTTCCCCCACCTAGACACACTCAAGTGTTTCTGGATTCACTATTCAGGCCTAGCGAGAACGCTGAAGAAATCGTTGCACGACATATCAAGCTCCTCCACCATTATAACGAGGCCAAGGATGCGACCCAGGTTTGGATCGAAATTCTCTTGTGTACCACGGTTCTAAGTTGACGTTGGCAAAGATTCTTATCGGCAGAGTACAACTTTCGGAAAAATAGAACGCATATACTCACCTTGTACTACAGTTGGCTTCCATCAGAGGTACTACCATTCGACAAATTCACGAGGACATGGGCCTACTCGACGAAGACGCAAACTAATACAGTTAATCACCTCGAACCCTGTATTCATTATACGTAGCTTCTTATTCGTCATCCAACGAGCAACCAACTCGTAGCACACCCCGCCCAAATACCTATCACCCTCTGCGGGTATTTAGCATACGTTTCTACGTGCTCGTTTGGCCAGAGCTGACTCGGAAGGGAGATGTTGACCGAAGAACCCAGTCCCATGTTTCCATGTTCATTCCATCCCCACCCGAGGACCGCGTTTTCCTCCTGTGAGGCGCCGGACATCACGACAAGCACATGTTCGCTCCCGCACACAAAGGTAGACGGCTCTCCCGGAAGCTCTACCGTCCCATCGGCAGCAGAACCCACCGAATCGCCCTGACCGAGCTGCCCCTGCGCATTATTGCCCATCGAGCGCAACACACCCTCGACCGTCAGCATATATGTCCCGTTCCACGTACACCCGACTCTCCCGACGACGCACCTCTGAGACCCGACCGACGAGATCTGTCCCTGTTTGTTCGACCCCAACGTCGAGAGCCGCCCGGAGGCGTGTAAGACAACCGTATGCTGGTTCCCTAGCCCACACGCGACCACGGGGTCGCTCTGCACGTCGATCGGCAGGCGCGTAGGGCGTGCGACGCACCGCGCCCCGCCGTTCTGTCCGAGCTGCCCGTGTCGGCATGCGCCCCAGCCGACGAGCACGGCCAGGGGATGCGGACGAGACGACGGCCCCTCGGTGCGCATGTCAGCGAGGACGAGCTGAGCGACGACATGGCGCGGTCCGGCGTGCAGCGATCGTATGCGTATCTGCCGGGGCGCGTCACCGTCCGACGGAAAAACGTGGCCAAAGTCGACGGCCTCGACGCGCCCGTCGCCACCTTCTCTGACGCCCAACGCCCCGAAATCGTCGGATCCCATGGACAGCAGCACGTCCGAGCTGTCGGGATGGGTGAGCACGATGTACGTCGTCTCCCACGCCGCTGCGATGTGCGTGCATGTGTACCGCTGCGCGGCGTACGATGCCACAACCGGTACGACGAGTTTGCGAAAGGTCGTCCATGGCTGCTCGCGACGGTCCGTATACTCCAGCCCAAGCTGGCCCCTCCGTCCGTCTCCGGTACCCCATAGCGTTGTCGTGCCATCGGGTTGCTCCAACAGCAGGACGGTGTGGTTGGCGCCGCAGGCGATGTGTGCGACGGTGGAGGTGAGATCAAGAAGTTGGCTTGGTTCACATCCCGCAAATTGGCATGGTGTGAATGTATGTGCGTCGTCGTGGGAGCCGATCCCCAGTTGACCTTTGGCGTTAGAACCTGCGGCGAGCAGAAGCATCCTAGCTGGTTCTTCATGAGTCGTCGGATCTTTGCCGAACTCAAGTTCCACCTACCACCAAAATCAGTGCAGAATGCAGAGAGGGGTATCTCCCCAATGCTATAATTATCAACCTATTATGTGCTAAAATACATTGTATATATCGTGCAATAACATTTCGAAACATCAGGAGAGATTTAGCGATATCAAGCACGCAGAGCAGTCACTAGCTGAACTTGCAGCCAGTGACCTTGACTGTGGAGCACCGTCAGACGCGACGGACATCCGGTTGGTAAATGCAAGACGTACCAGAGCCATCAGGCTGTCCAATAGCGTACAACATCTCCATTGGATGGAACGTCAGTGAGGTACATCTCGGAATGTACGGTGACGGCGGTCGGGTCGGATATACAGAGAGGCCCGTAGGGACACTGAGCATAGTTAAAGCATTGGAAGGGTGATCAGGTATCGAGTGTATCACGAGACGCTGGTGTCTCCAGTTGGTAGGGTTGAGCACGGAGGTACTGCTCAACATCAGCGACGCCTCCGGCAAGCAAATAATCACCCACGTAGCAAATAGACTGGTTTGAGGATGAACGTCAAAGCAGGATAAACCAGCAGGTTGCGCATCCCATGCCCGAACAGCACGGTCAGAGTTTCGGGCATCCCATAGACGGACCTCACCGGAGAGGCTGTCCACAATCAGTGTTCGTGTTCTCTACCAGGACAAAATCACCCACCTCGCCGAAAGAAACTGGCCACTGAACCCAGGATGATACTTGACATTCTGCACCCATGCGTGATGCTCGTGATAAGATCTCACGACAGCATCCTCCTCTTCAAGGCGGCGATCAAACATTTTGACCACGCCATCTGCAAAGCCAGCGATAAATGTTGACGATATCCCATGGTCAGAGGCAATGCATGTGACAGGGCTCTCCGAGTTGGTTTCCAGGTCCTAATTGCGTGATGAACAACATATGGGGCGGATCGAACGCAGTGACCTCACCAGGACTTGCGACTCAGTATGCGCATCCCAAACCCTGATAATTCTCGAATCGCCGCCCACAAGGAGGGATCCTCCGGATTGTTTCCAATCTAGGATAAGTCCACTCCCTCTCCGTACGTGGATCATTTCTGTCAGACCTCGGAAAGAGCTAACCATCTGTATTGGGCCATGATCCAAAGCTGGATCATAATTGCGATATAGGCGCACTATGCCTTCGGCTACAAGCATGTTTAAGCATAACGGAGTGTGGACAAGGGTTCAGAAGAACAGACCTGAGCCCACCATGATGATACCGCCTACATCTTGGTTGATGATGTGGAGTGACGTTATACCCGTCCCTCTAGGATTTCCATTGCAGAAGTAATTCAGTCGTTTTCGTTGGGACCAATCCCAAACGCTGAAATAAAATCAACATGAATTATATTATGTGAGGAAGCGTTAAACGAACGGACCTGATCATATCCGTGTCGTTCGCGATGACGAGATGAGGATCATACGCGTGTAGAGTCATACAAAGCGGATTGCCATTGACTTGCAGATTGGCCACCGGCCGATCCCATCGAGAAATCTCTGAACATCACCACATCAATCGGATGCCAGAATCCCGCCCCAATGTAGAACTTACCCGCCGTGTTCACTTGCAGCTGCGTTTCGGCAATCACCTGCTCGTTTCGCTGTTGCCGCCAAACCTGGTAGTTGTATTGAATACTTCCAGGTTCGTCCGCCTCCGCTTGCTGTAGTCAACCTAAAGTGAGCAGGGGCAGCAATACAAAAGTGAGACATACCCTCATCTGTGGCTCTTTGAAGTATTCACAGCACCAATCAAAGAACGAACTCTTTAACGGCAGAAAGTCTCGAAGTCCGTTTCCAGTCCCGCAGCCAAGGGGAACATTACTCCCGTTTGAATCAACCGAGAATATGCTTCCGCTGGGACTGTTCTGGTCTCCCCCAGGTCCAAACCCATGTCCCCCTCTTCTCCCGTGCGTTGCTACCCGCCGGCGTGAACGCAACCGTACCATGTCTTCTTCCATGAGAGCCTCCATAACGTGCGAAGGAAGATAATCGGGGTGCCCTCTGTGGTGCGTGGGTGAAGAGGGTTGAGAAGCTGCGACTGTCAACCTCGTCGGGCTTGGCGTAGCTGGACGCGAATAAGGCGACGTGTATTGCGCAAGGTTATAGTTTGGCGAAGGTGGTCGGGAAGCAGCAAAGTGATCAGGGCGAGAGAGGGAAGGAGGGAGGGGTGAAGGAGGAGCCCGAGAATCTTCAGTGGATGGGAAAGCGATGCCGCCTGCCAGGTTGCGAAGGGCGTTAGCAAATGAAGAAGTTCGGCGAATGGTGGAAGTGACGCCGGAGGACAAGGTACTCGTCACGCTCTCGCTGCGAGCCATCCCAGGACGGGAAAGGATTGGAGACGGTGGATGTTGCATAAGAGGTGATGATTGAAGTGATGGAACGCGAGAATGGGCTCCCCCTCCCGACCGGGAGTCTACTTGTGAAGGCGGGACGTCGAGAGTCGTACAATCAAGCCGATAGAATGGTGAAGCCAGGAGTAGGGCCATGATGTAGTCTGTGATTGTCTGTGCGAGGGCAGCGACCTCGTGGTATGGGTCGGTAGTCAATTCCAAAAGGCCAACGAAAATGGTGAAGAACGATGAGAGTAGGACGCGGTTTTCCTCTCGTGCTCCATCGTCGTCACCGAATACATCCAACCATTCAGCAACAGCGACTGAGGACAACTCCTCCTCATGGAGTTGCGAGCTCAAATCTGAGCGCCATTTCCTGTCTTCTTCCCAGTAGATCCAGGCACAGATCACAAAATAGCCTCTCCATTCCTTGACAAGGCAACTGATAAGAACGAGAAGCTCCTTGCGCACCATTGGGCTCGCGTCGTCCTTCACAGCAAGTGTCGCGCCAGTGGCGACAGCGACTTCCATGCGGAAGTGAATTCGCTCCTCGAGCTGGTACTGCGTTCCAGTACCCCCACCTCCCTGTTTTGCGGGATTTGCAGACCCGCTAGTGCCCATGAAAGTGCCAAGTGCATACAATGCCGCAGCTCTCACTTCTGGTGAGTCATCAGACAACATCAGAATCAGTTTATCCTGAGTTCCCCTGTCGACACCATAGACCTTGATCTCGTCGTTTCCTTCCCATATCTGGGATATGCACAACGCACACCACTGCCTGAGTAAATAGTCTCCTTCATCAAGCTTGTCGAAACAATTGTCGAACACGCGTTCTCTCCAGCAAGCCATTTGACCGTTGTAATAATCCCGAGAGACGGAGGCAAGAATAAATGCGCACATGGCTTTGTGCTCAGCGCTATTAGGAAGGGCTGGGTGATCATCCGTGAGAGCTAGGACGTTGGCAAAGTATTTGAATCCTTGAGTATTATGCAGGTCGACCTGGACACTGGGATCAACAGCGAGGATGCGCGCCCAGATGAAGATGAGCACTGGCCGCAGGTCTTGACCTGCGGCTTGCAGCAGCTTGGAGATGTATGGGAATATGCCGATGGTGAGAACGAGATTGACAGCCCATGGTCCTAGGTCGACAAACTGAGATAAGAGGATAAGAGCCCGTAGTCTGTGGGGCTGAGAAAGGAGAACTTGAAGTACGATGGGAAGTTGATCCGGTGGCTTGCGCGGCACCAGGTCCCGGTCACTTTGGTGACTTGCAGAAGTCGAGACACCGTTCGGGCCGGTTGCGGACCCGTTTGTGCTCTCTGTACTATCAAATGTTCCACAATTCTGGGGTGGAAGAGACAATGGACCACGCTTCGTGAGTGCAGAGCCGCCCCGAGATATCCAGACCTCAAAGGCCGTGAGTTGGTCTGCAAAAAATCTGCTTGGAATATATTGGTATGGTTTCTCGGCCTGGGGACCGCTAACGCCTCGCTGGCCAGCCTGACCAACCGTCCCTCCACTAGTACCAATTTGCCCTGCAGAATTTGCTGTAGAGCCCGAAGGTGTGGGGTGCTTTTCAAGTAGTTCAGGGAGCTGCCGTAGGCACGTATCGACAGCAAGATCCCATGCACCCCACAATGTATGCGTGTTTGAGGCGGGGAGTGCAGGATAGGTATGGGGAGTACAATGATAGTTCTTCATGATCCTCTCCGCCAGCAGAAAATTGCGGAATAAAGATGCAATGAGGAGATCGGAACGGTATAAGCGCGTGAAAACATCTCGAGGAAATGTGGTCCATGCGATCGTATCCGTGATGGCGGTAAATATCCAATTCAGTTCGCCTAAAGGCGTCCTTCGATCCTTGAGATCGCCAGGGAGTTGCATGACCATGTCAGGCGTAATGTTATTGGGGAGCTGATGGGTCATGATAAAGTATCGGAGCGCAATATCAATGGGAGAGGTGAGGCAAGAAGTAAAAATGTCAGCGGGGAGCTCTGGGCAGGAAGGTAGTTGTTCATGTGCAAGACACGCTGCGAGTTGGAGGGAGTTCATGTAGGGTTGCATGCCATCGACATAGCCGCCACGAGTAGTGAACACCTCCTGATCGCGGCGCTCAGCGAAGTTGTTGAAATTAGTGAGAAGATTACCGGCAGCTGAGCAATCCCAGATGTAGACGCCTGGGGACCCAAGCCAATTTTGTACTTCCATGAGTGAAACGGGAATATATTGTGTATAGTTGCGGTTGAAGCACCAGAGTTCGCCACTTGGGGTGGGTTTAGGTACGCCATGCCCGTTATAATAGAAGCAAACGGCCTCGTCTTTGGCTTGTTTACGCAAATTGAGGCAGAATCGACGCAGGTCTTCGTAGGAAGGATCTAGTATTGGTTTGTAGGGAATCTTGAGACTGAGACCCTCGAACTGGTGCTGGAGGTTTGTACCGATGGCTTCCAGAGCTTTGTGTGATGGCATTGTATGTGGGTCGACCCAGCACTCGAGGACTGCACATGGACTGGTCTTGATGATGTCTGGAGGATCAACATCGATGTTTAGGCATAGCACGAGGGCAGCGTTTGCGGTCTTGAGTTTTCCGGGGGCTGAACCACGCCATGGGAAGAGCTTGGCAGAATCGGGAGAATGTGGGGCAGGGTTGCCACAAGTAAGATGTCGTTTAGCGGACCAGTATGGGATGATGGGTAGAGGGTCTGGAAGTGTCTCATCCGAACCATGGTGCCTTCCATTGGGGTGGTTTGCGATGCGCTCCCCGCGCTCGTCCGTGGTTTGGTTCGATGACGGGTCGGAAATGGATGTGGATGTCCAACCCCTCTCGGTGACATTATCGGACCCCATGTCTGAGCTTGTCCGCTCTCTGAACCGAGACAGTGAGAGAGAATCAACACCTAAACGAAAGAGTTGACGAAATGTCAGTAACCAGACGGACGTTACGCGGCCATACCTTGTACATGATGTCCGTTTTGCATCTCGAGGTGTCAATGCAACACTGTATGTCGTATAATGCACTGTCTAGAGCGATGAGCTGGCAGGATCCGGAGTGTCTTGGTCGACGTCGATGGAGTTGCTCGCTGTCGCGCACGGTGACGAAGCCGGCGTGACCGTCGGTGTCACTGCATGTCACGTTGTGTTACATTTTGTATCAACACAGCCACCTGTCAGTCTTCACTTACTAGTTTTGGTGTTCTAGGTCAAGATCTAGAGAATGTCTGGCGTGGACCCTCCGCTTGGTGCTGTTGTAGAGATATCGACGGGCAATGGGGTCGTACGTTTCTGCGGTCCGACCTCCTTCGCGCCGGGAAAATGGGTCGGTATCGAGCTCAGCGAGCCAAAGGGAAAGAACGATGGTTCTATCCAAGGCATCGTCTATTTTTCTTGTAAACCGCTCCATGGCGTGTTCATTCGCCCAAGTCAAGTCAAGGTCATCTCCGCCGTAGGTGAGCTGCCACCCGCGAACGTGAGTCCTAACTGTTTCATGCCTGTGATTGGTCGAAGTTATGTGTCGTACGCGTAGCGACAATCGAGTCTTTCCCGTTCCGTGGCAGGTCATCAGCGCACTCCCAGCACCGGCCTCGCCCGTCCCACCCCATTACGTTCCGGGGCTGCTAGCGTTGCCTCGTCCTCGCGATCGTCAAGTCCAGTCAAACCGGCATCTTCCATGCTCTCGCCACCTGGTAGGTCAAGTCCGCATACCTCCCGACTCGCCCCACCATCCTCTCCCGTGAAACGCATTCCGTCGCTCTCGCTCCAGCCCCGCAAGTCCTTTCCTCGTCAATCAACGCTGGATGCTGCACCCCCCAGTCCATCCGTCGCTTCTCCACGCCCTACAGCACCACTGGTCGCCCCGTCATTCTCGTTGTCGCAGGATGTTCCCGTCACTCCTGGCTCGAGGACGACCGTACTGCCTTTTGCTCCCCAAACTGCTTCGCCTCAATCTCAGCCTCAGCCTCTCCATCAGTCTCCGATACCAGAATCTGCCCCATTCTCTCCGCCTCAGATCGCACCGTCTGTTTCTTTATCGAGCGTGGTAAATGTCGCCCCTTCTGTCGTTGGACATATGCGGGCGGTTTCGATAACGAGAGAACCCTCATCGCCCGTTACTACCGTACGCCTTGGTTTTTATTCATTTCTTGCTACCACTTACGCAACAAGACAGCGCACAGCAGAAGATGCAGAATTCCAAGAACTACGTGCGCGAATTCGCGTAATGGAAGCGAAGCGAGGAGATGATGCCCGTCACATACGCGAACTCGAAACGCGCCTCTCTGAAGCAGAATCCTTTGTTGCACTGCGCCCAAAACTTCAGGCTAAACTCAATCAACTTCAGACAGAACTTATTGCTACCCGACGTGAATTGGCCGATGCCCAACAACTTGCTCAGCTCTCGGACAACAGAGGGATCGATGCCCATGAGCAATTGGAGATGGCCATGTTGGATAAAGAGGTTGCAGAAGAGAAGGCTGAGATAGCAGCGGCCGAGTTGGAGGAAGTAAAGGAAAAGTTGGCTCAGCTTGAGGTGGAGTTACAGGTACTCAAGGAAGGCGGTGGTAGGTTCTATATTGATTGACTGGAAAGATCACGGTATTGACGGGAGCCAGTTGTCCAGGAGGAGGGCGAAGAAAACGCCAAGTCTTCACTTGCTTATATCCAACTCGAAAAGCAAAACGAACGTTTGAAGGAGGCACTCATACGGTATGTATCACACTGGTCTCCTAACCTTTTTTGACCCTCGTTAGTCTCCGAGACATGTCCCAGCAAACCGAACAGGATCAGCGCCGACGCATTGTTGAAATGGAAAAGGATATCACGAGCATGGATGATCTCCAAGGTCGACTCTGCCTATCCAATTTTTTACACCACATCTCAAGCGTCCGCATATATTAGGGCAATATGAGACCACCCTCGTCAAACTCTCCAACGCAGAAACGCAAATTGATGATCTGAAATCCCAACTTGACGATGCGCTTGGAGCGGAAGAAATGCTCGTACAACTCACGGAACGGAACCTCATGCTTGGGGAGAAGATTGAAGAGATGCGGATTACCATCGAAGATCTCGAGGCTCTCAAGGAACTCAATGATGAATTGGAAGAGAACCACATTGAAACAGAGAAGTCGTTGCAAGAGGATATTGGTACATGTCGTATGGCCGTGCGACAAGTCTGATTGACCTGATGCTTGATTACAGACTCGAAGGATTCGCAGATCCGAGAACACTTGCAAAAGATTTCGACACTGGAAGATGCTTGTCAGGATTTGGAGAGCACGATTACACAATTCCGAGAGCTGGTGTTACAGCTTCAGAGGTAGTTCTCAACTTCATGTCTCCAATGCCCAATACCCAACACTTTTATTACAGCGAACTTGACAACTTGCGGACGCAGACTCTAACGGCCCAACATGAGTCTGCCACCGCAGCATCGCAAACGGCGGCAATGATGTCTCTCAACCTTAAGCTTCAGTCATCAGCGGCCAAGAATCAAGCGAAGACTGTCGAGCTTGAGATACGCAGGTTGGAAGCAAGAGAGAGCAAAGAACTGCTCGGAATCGTACAGGTAACGTCAAGATTTACTTTGAGCTTATAGGTTGCCGAGTTTCTGTCTCCTAGCCATACTTGCCGCAACTTTATGTAGAGAGTGACGGCGACGCTACGAGTTGCTATCTTTTCTTCCAACGAGTCGGGCTGAAGATCGATCTTATCAACACGGTCGTTGGACAGGCACACGGACTTCCCGAATCTCTTAACGGAGATGTGTCCGAGACTATCGTGGGTATTTGTGAAGTGAGTCTGGTTATTCGCGTCGAATGTTGCGCAAATAACATGAATCAGATGAGAGGCCGTGCCGCTGGTCTGGCCATTCTCTGCAAACGTTTTGCGGCCATCCTTCGCCGTTGTGATTCAACGTCATTCTTGAACATCGGACGCATATACCCCGAGGTCGCCCCCACGGAGAAACGCATTGATATGCATATTGATCTACTAAGACGTGATGAATTTCGCGAGATGGAATTTGTGAGCGACATCGTAAAGTGAGTGCCTGGCGCTTTGTAATTTACCTGCCATTTAGACGATTCCGGTATAGGTTACAAGCGCAATTCGATCATCTTGCCGAAACCTACTTTAGCGGATTTGATCACGATTTGGGAGAACGCGAACTGGGATATGCGCTATCATTTGACTATGATCTAGATGTGTTTGCTGCCTCAATCGGCGTTACTAAAACCTCGGTCGCGGCTATCTTGCGAGATGAAGATGTGGTTCTCGAAATGGGCGGATATGATCCAGAGCCTGAACTTTTTGAACCTCTTCAGAAGCTCCTCGACCAATGCAAGAGTGCTAAGGGTCTGTCCAAGTACGTGTCGTTGCATACATCTTGGGCACCAGTTCATGACTCCAAACTAGGAAGCTTACGAAACGCTTGGAGGATGTCATCCAGGACTCGGCAGCAATAAAAGCGCATCTGGTCGGTCAACTGAAAGCGTTGAGTAATACTGTGCCCGAGCTCGTCAACTTTGGTATATCTGTATGCCTAGTTTTGTTATGCCTCGATGCTCCTACTCACCCATCTTCCCGCAGCTCGCCCAACAAGTCATCCCTCACCTAAGCGATGCTCGCAGCGCCAAGTCTTCCTTCCAGCTCGCCACAGTTCTTTCGTATGCGAAACAAACGGCCATGTCAACGGTCGCAAAAGACCTCCGACCCGGTGCATCCTACTGGGAGGCGGTTGGTGATGCCATCACACAACTCGCAGGGGATTGTGGTAAATTGTTGCCCATCACCCTCGGACCGGAGAATGTCGTCAAGAGTACGTTCCCTCTCGTCGCCCAACCAATGATATCCAATATATTCCATAGTTACCAGCACACCGGCCTGGATCATCCGTGTCGATGACATCCGCGCGAGCACGGCTGTGAATGTTGAGGCGGAGCGCAAGGCGACACAGTTGCAAGACGAGGTCCAAGACCTTGTTCGAGGCCTCAAGTCGCGAGATCTGACGATCCAGGAGTCAGTGGTCAAGATCGAGCTCATGGAGCGCCGCATGGAGGCCAGCAAGAAGCAGTCGGATACGATCGTTGAGCTGGAAGTCGAGCTCTCAAAGGCACGGAAACAGGAGCGGGCGTATGAGGAGGCAATGGAACAACTGCAGGCAGATCTGGACTCGCTCGAGCAGGAAAACGCCAAACTCAAGACGATGGCTGCGCCAGAGAGACAAGGTATGGTTCATTGTACATGCTCTGCGACTTGTTCTAAGGTTTCACTGGGCAGTCTCTGGGAACCAACCCGCCGAGGCTGACAGTGTGCCTATCGAAGGGAGTGTCGAAACATCTCATTTACTGGAACAGGTTCGTGATACTACCAAGCTTTTGCCAGTCCCTCACCCTCGCGCAGGTCGACGCTCTCCGTGGAACCGTACGCTTCCTACGAACCGAAAACGCGTTTCTCAAAGGCCAAGACCTGCTCAAGGAAATCCAGGCGCTTCCTCCGCTTCTCGAACCGGTCCGTTTCCCACCGACACCCCCTCTCAGCCCTTCGACGCTCTCCGATTCCGATTCCGAGTCGGACGTTCCTTCACCGCCCGTGAGCATCCGCGCGCTCGCGACAGAAACCAAGATATTGTATCGAGATGTCATCCAATTTTCGTCGTCACCACGCGTCGTGGACTTGTCGGCATTGTACGCGAAGCGCGCCGAGGGCAGGGAGGACAAGCCGACCCGGGGTTGGATGCGCCGCAAGGATATGCCGGCGCAGCAGGTACTGGAGCGCAAGATGGAGGCGGAGCGCCTAAGTCGACGGGTGAAAGGATTGGTGGAACGCACGAGTGCGCTGCGGTAATTTGGGCTCGAGAGCGGTGCTGGGTCGAGGACTGAGAAGATATGATATCATGCTGTAATGCTACTACAATAGGAGATGGGCCATGCTTACGTGAAATATTTCATGGCCAGTTGGTTCACGCGCCTTTTGCCTTTGTGGACTAACTGTTTGCCTCAAACGCGTTACCCATCAATCTTCCTTTCAACCTCTGTCTCTCCAACTTCTTCAGCCCTCCCTCCCTACCCATATCACACACATCAAAAGCGTGTTTTCCCATTATTCGCCTCTTTCGGGCCGTGTCGCACGTCTCAGGTTTATATTTGTATGCTTCCCCAACATCGAGTCCTTCTATCTACGCATCAAGACTAGGTTGATTGGGTCTTCTTTCGGCTGTCTGAGCCAGAATCACTCTCGGTTTGCCCCCCCAAATCTCAAGTTCTTTGGTTACAAAACTAGTGAACTTTGCTTGTCCACAATCGTAGTACTCGACCTACACATCATGCCACTCGCGATCTGCACAAATTTACCCCCACCCACGCTGGCAGTACCTGGCCGCATTTCATAGCGCTTTCTGCCTCGTGGCGTGCATCTACACTTACAAGCAATGCCAGGACCGATCCTGATTCGGCAATCCAAACATCTCCCACAAAAATGCCTCCCCTCAAAAGACCCACAGTGGATTCCAACTTCACCATAAATTCCGCCGCTGGCATAGCCGGTTTCTTTGGGGGTGATGAAGCCATCCAAGCTATGAAATCCGTCCACCTCTTCCGAGGTAGACGATGGCTCGGATGGTTCAATGGCCCCGGTAATTTCATGGTTGCGAAATACTTTGGCAGGATGGCGAACACACGGTTCTGGGATGGATTGTTCCCAGGCCGAAACGACCCACCAGCCCTTTTTTTAGAGCTCGACGGAGAGCGGGGACCCCAACTCATCTCAGCCTTGGAGTCTGAGCCGACGATGCCTACAGGTCATCTCGCTTACCTGACAATGGAATTATGCAAGGAGCTCAAAGCTCAGAACCTAAATGGGAGGATCAGTCTACCTGTCTCCGTTGGATATCTGGCCATGAAGCATGTCAACTATAAGAACCCCATAGAACCCATGCCTCTCAAGGACGCCTTGCTTGGCCTCATCCCAGTCACTCTCAGCATCATGGCCAGCATCGTCTGTGTACTACTCTATGACTGGTATTGCTTCCTTGCGATCATACTCAGTGTGGTCACAAACGGCCTGGCTACCTTCATCATTGGTAGAGGAAGACTTGTTCTCAAGTGCTCCGACAAGCCAGCGGAGGGCTCTCCTCCAGGTCACAGCATGCTGTACGGAGAAGACGGAGTGGTGGTGATCAAAGGGAAGCGTCGGGATGTGGATGCTATCACGATGGGATGTTTCGATATCGAGATGAATGAGGAAGTAAATGAACCCCCGCGCACCTATCAAGCCATTGGTCTATGCTGCCTCCTGCTTCTTTGCCAACCCTTGTATCAACTTCTACTCTTCCCGCAAGGAACCCTCATGGGTCAGATTGTCTTCCTTGTCTCGCTCGGTGTGTCGTAGGGATACAACACCTATCTATCCTCGTTGGAGAGGAAGAAGATCCAGACGAAACTCCTGTTCCGGAAGCTTGGAAATCCGACTATGCTCCGGTTCAACGCTGGGACTAGGACAACGGCGGCCGTTTTCGTTTGTCTGCTCCTCTTCCATAAGATGAAAGATTTTTCGGTGGAAACGGGTCGTGAAAGCCGTGAAAACATACTCCATTCCATTCTCCCCAATAACACGACCGTGTGGAGAAGATGGAAAGTAAAGGTTACCCGGCAACTCATGGACATCGATTACAAGTCAGGGTCGCTGCCCCATCTGGAGGTAGACGAAGAAGACGAATGCCTCCATGCGCCAGATAGAACCCTCTTGCGGCATCTACTTGCAGATGCAGCTTCGGCGTTTGAAGGGTATTTTAAAGTGTACGAAAAGTTGCCCGATGATTCCACTATAAACCGAGACGTGTAGAAATATGTATCCAAGTCATTTTGTTCGCTAGTACTGTTGTTCCACCGAGCGGCACAGACAGGATGCTACCGAAAAAAAACATCCCACACGTCGAAATCAGACCTCACGGCAAACCCGTTTTCCCAGACGCTTGACGCTTGCGTTCGAAAGCATCCTGGACCATCATCGCCCGCACAAAGACGTTCGGCGCGTCGAGACCGGATTCGACGCGACTCGTCGCACGTCCGGACGCAGAAGCTGCAGCAGACACGGCGGTGGCGGCGGATGGCGGATCGCATCCCCCACGGCTGTGCGTCTCCGTCGCGCACACAGGGGCAACCATGATCGACGACGGGTGCAACGCGTCCGGCCTTGAGCGCCGCGACCCCCGGCCGGGTGCACGGCGACGCCATGCCCGCAGATCTTGGCGACCCAAACGCCAGGCGTGCACCGTCTCCGTGTGTTTACTTCATCCACGGAACACGCGTCGCGCTTCTATCGTCATGGGGCCCCGGCGAGATCGCAGCGACGTCGCAGGCTCGTCGGGACGCCGACACGCGCGTGGTAGGTACATATAAAAAACCTTGGGCCATGGGGGGGAGGGGGGAGGCGAGGCGATCGCAATCCCCACGCACCGTCTCGTTTTTCGCAATATGACGCCACCGCGGACGCCCAGAATCTGGTGGCGCAACATCGCCGTCTTCGTCTCCGTGCACGTCGGGGCGGGTCTCGGGATGTGTTGGATGCCCCCGACGCGCGTCGCCTGCGCGACCTTGTGGATGTCCTTCGTGCTCTGGCAACTGGCCGACTTTGGGTGAGCGCGGCGGGGGGAGGGGGGGCGTGCGGGGGGACGTGTGTGCTCACCAACGCGGCAGCGTGACAATCGGGTATCACAGGCTGTATTCCCATCGGGCGTTTCGAGCGTGCGTTGGGGTGCGCGTCGTGCTCGTCGTGCTCGGCTCGAGCGCCTGCCAGGGATCGATCAAGGTGTGTTGTCCACGCCGCTCTGGGCTGTATGCTGACCCGGTTCGAGTCCAGTGGTGGTAGGTGCCTACGGTTCTCGCCGTTCGCCATCGCTGACCAGACGCAGGTGTCTTCGACACCGTCTGCATCACGTAAGGCGTCCTTTGCGTCTTGCACAGCGCCCCTGATCCAGATCGGACAGCAATTCACGGACGATCATGTCCACGACCCGTGAGCGCTGACCCTCGTTACGAAGAAAAAGAAAACGAGTGCCTTACCACGACCGAAAAGATACGCGGCCACGCGCGGCCTCTTGTACTCGCACATGGGCTGGATCTTTTTCAAACCCAGGTACGAGCGTATGGACGCCATCGACAAGGAAGACCTCGACAACGACCCGCGTGAGTGCACGCACACGCAGTGGTGTCCCCCGATCCTGATCCATACAACGACAGTCGTCCGGTTTCAGCACGCGTATTATGGTGCGTACGCCCTCCGCGCTCGATTCCGTTTCTCGAGGTTTTCAGTTCCGATCGCGTTCGTGCTCGGCTTCGTCCTCCCGCCCTGCCTGGGCTGGATATGGGGGGACCCCGTCGGCGGGTTCGTCTACGGCGGCTTGGTCACCCGATTGGCGAGTGCGTGGCCCATCCATCCGTATTCCACGACGAACGTACCTGACCCCCCCTCCCCCCCTCCCCCCCTCCTTCCTCCAGTCTGGCACGCCACCTTTCTCGTCAACTCGTGCGTAGGCCTCACCGGCGTGCATCCCGTGCTGAACGCAGCGGCAGACTCGCCCACTGGCACGGCCTCCAACCCTACTCGGACGACGACACGTCCAAAAGCAACCTGGTACGCCCCGCTCCATCCCCACCGAACGCCAATGACGTCCCGCAGTTCCTGGCCCTCCTGACCTGCGGCGAAGGCAACCACAACTTCGTGCGTCGCTTTCCGTTTTCCGCTCCTTCCCTCTTCGCACACGCTCACACACCCCCCGCGGCACAGCACGTCAGCGCCACGTCCTCTTGTCGTCATCCCCGTCCGCGACTGACCCCTCCCTCGCAGCACGCCTTCCCGCACGACTACCGCTCGGGGCCAGACCGGCTCGACTGGGACCCGTCCAAGTGGGTCATCGACGCCCTCCACGCGCTCGGGCTCGTCTCTGCGCGCCGCCGGGCGAGCGACGGGGACATCGACGCCGCGCGGCAGGCCATGCGGGGCAAGACTCGGACCGTGCCGGCTCGGAGCGACGACGACGACGATGACGATGACGACGCGGCGGACGCGTGGCGCGGTGCGACGTGGACGGCCGCACAGACGCGCGCGCGGGCGGCGGCGGACCCGCGCAGGTGTCTGCTCGTCGTGGACGGCTTCGTGGTGGACGCGGCGGGCTATCTCGGGGACCACGTACGTCGCTAGTGTTTTTTTTCGGGCTTTTCGGCACGTGAATCTTTGATCTTTTGATCTGACCAAACTCGGAAAAAACAAAACAAAAACTGTGCAGCCTGGCGGGGCGAAGGTGCTGCGGGGGTACGCCGTGCGGGCCGAGGGGTGGGAAGACGCGAGCGGGGCGTTTGGCGGGGGTGTGAACCGGCATTCGAGGGCGGCGGCGCGGCGGATGCGGGGGTTGCGCGTGGCGCGGTTGCGTGCGTAGAGAGAGAGAGGGAGAAAAAAAAAAGTTTTTAGGAGTAGATCGATTCGGATCATATCATTATCTTGGAAAAAAAAAACATCTTGGATCTTGTCGCCCCCCAACCAACCCAAACGTGATTGAAAAGAAACGGATGGCGGCAGACCTCGACGCCCTCGTCCACCTCGAACAAACGTCCGTTCGCCCGTGCTTTTCCCTCCTTCGGTCGTCAGTAGTAGTCCCCCCCCATCTGACCTCCGACCCAGCTTCTACGACGACGGGTACGACGCCGGGTTCGCACACGGCCGCATCCACGGCCTCGTCGACGGCCGCGCGCTCGGCCGCCAACACGGCTTTGCGCTCTGGGAAGAGCTCGGGTTCTACCACGGCTTCGCGACGACGTGGCGCGCGCTGTGCGCCGCGGCCGGCCTGGAGGACCGCGAGCGGGCGCGCCGGGCGCTGCACCACGTCGACCCCCTCCTCGCGCTCATCGAGCGGTTCCCGACCGTGAACCCGTCTCAGGACGGGGATCATCATCATCAGGACGGGCTCGACATCGAGAAACTCCAGCGGCAGATTCGTTCGCGGTACAAGGCCCTCTGCGCCTCGGTCGGCGTTCGGCCCACCCTCCGAGCGGGGGCCGGTCCGGACACCGCTGACGAGGCAAAGGACGAACCCGTGTGGACGCTCGAGCAGCGTCCGGGACTCAGTTTTTGATGTCCACGCGCACGTTCACACGAACCACAGCGAGTTATAGACAAGCGACAGTACAGACATAGTACAGAGACAGCATAGGGATACCAGATTCAAAGCGACTAGTTCGAGTGCCCACAGCACGACATCGACCCGTTGGTGCCGTTGGTGCCAGTCCGGCGATGGCCGTTGGTAAACGCGGGGGTACTGTACACGTCCTTGGTTCCAGGAACGTCCATGCTCGGGTTCTTGACGAAAAAGTTGCTCGGCTTGAACAAGACGCTGACGTGCTCCACGGGCATGCTAAACGAAAACGTCAACCATGACGTGTCAGGATGAATGATCGATCACACGCACACGGGCCAGTCCTCCGGGCGCGGAACGTGGGTCGTGCCTGCGATCATGACTCAGATGTGCGACGAGGACGGATGCAAGACACGCACCAACGGTGAGGTAGAGCACGATGTCTTCATTATCGATGCTTCCTGTACCTTCTCGGACCCATCTGCCAACAGAATCGCTTGGCTCCTCGCGTGTCTGAGGGACATACTTTCCGCTAGGCCACATCCTCCCTCCCTTGGGACCTTCCTCGTCCTTGACGACCCAGACGGCCTTGTGCGCAAAGGACGCACGCTGCGCGATCCACGAATCGGGTTTGGCCATCAAAGGCAATAGACCGCCTTTCATCGAGATCAGGTACGAGGACGGTTGGCCGGATGAGTAGTGGGTCCTGTTCAGATTCGCAATCCTCCATCGCCGCTCGGCCGCCCAGTCGAAGTCGCGTGCACCGTCTTGGGCTTGGTCCTTGAGAACACGTTCCTTGACGCGAAAGGCATTGCCCGCAAAGTTCTCCTTTGAGCCGGTCGGGGCTTCGAGAGGGAGGATGTCGGACTCGATGACGGTGTTGCGGATTCCGTCGAGCATGGGATCCACGCGGACGGAAAAGATGTGTTGATGAAGGTGGGCGTTGACGCCTGGTGCGACGACAGTGCCGTGAGGATTGGGTTCGTTAGGACCGGCCACGTAAACTTGTAAAATCCCACTGAGACGGATCTCGAGCTCGACATTGCCGTCTTGGTAAAAGTAGTAGTTCCAGATGTACTCTGTTGGGGGAGGTCAGGTACGGCAAGGCAAGGCAAGGATATGAACGATCTGACCATAGTTGGCAAGAGTGCAGACCATGCTGACGACGAGACGTCTGCTTCTGACGGTGTGGGAACGGCCACCGGGACGGTAATCGGTGTGCTTCCAAAGGACACCCGCGTCTTCTTCATGGATGCAAATGGCATTCTTGATGACAAACGCAGTTCCCGCATGGGTCACGAATGCACCAGGCTGTGATGGGAATGAGCGAGGGTGAGATCGGTCACGGGGTGACGTACGAGATAGTGAATCTTTCCGAGACAGTCACAACCGAGGGAGAGATCGTTGGCCATCGTTCCCATGCCATATTCACCACTGCAAGGCATTAATGGATGATACGTGTGACGGGATCAAGACGGACCTATCGAAAGCAAATTTCCTGGACTGCGGGAATTCGGGTGCACCATAGGGCACGACCATTTCGGCAAGGCTGAGACGATAAAAGATGGGACGAATCTCGCCATCATCGTCATAGGTGACGGTGGATATCGCGATGCCTTCACGGTGGCTGAAGGCTGTGGGCAAGTTGAATGAAAGTTCGCAGGAGGGGTGGACGGAAACGGACCGACGTGCATCTTCCACTTTTGCCACTCGAGCGTGTGACCGTTCATCTTGAAAGAGACGCCCTCGGGCTGCAAGACGTGGAGAGGTTTGAGGTCCTCGCGGGGCTTGTAGGTGGGGTCGGTTTGCTCCTGGAGATCGGGCAAAAAGTCGAAGGAGGCGAGAGGGGGTGGTATTCGTTCACGGTTTGATTTGGCAAAGGGGTCGTCGGAGAGATCGAGCGGGGCGGTGGTCTCGACGGAGAGCTCGTGGCCTCGGTCTGCATGCCTATATCCGGGGGGAAAGTCGATTTGAACGACTTTTTCGGCGACAGAGTCGACGACTGGAATGAAATCCTAAAAGGCAACGTCAAAAATGGCATGAAGAAGGTGAGAGAGAGAGAGAAAGATTGACAAGAGGGTGCGCGTAGAGGTTCTCGTGCTCGGAAAGGCGGGCAAAGAGGAGGGCTTGCTGGAGACGTTGGTTCTTGGGGAAGCGGTCGTCGTAGCCGATGGCCCAACCGTCGGCAAAGACTTGGTGGGGCTCGATGCCTGGGGAGAGTGAGGGGCGGGGCAGGGAGGGGGGGGGGGGAGGGGAGACATACCGACTTGCTTGGCATAGGCCTGGACCTTGGGGTCGTTGCGGACGATGACCTCGCACATGGTGAGCTCCTCGACGGTGATCTGGGGTTCGGAGCCCTCTGGGACGTTGTCGATGGACTCGACCTCCCATTCGCCGCCGTTGAGGGCGAGGACAGCATTATAGCAGCCGCTGATGGGGAGATGGTTAGATGAAGGAAGATCATGATGCCGTACTGATGGACACAGACCCATTGATGACGTCGATGAACTGGGGGGCGGGGTAAGCACGGGGGGTCGAATGGGGTTGACATAAGACTTACATCAGACTCGGCCTTTCTGGTGATCTGTGCGGGGAGGCCGGGTTTAGCGCCGGGCGCGACGGGGATGCCAAGGGAAGCGAGGACGTCCTTCTTCGGGGGCGGGAGAAGGGCACACGTGATGAAACGGACGGCCTTGATGGGGGTGTTGGCTGCGGTGTAGTGACGGATGGCGAGCGTGACGGCGTTGATCTAAAATAAAACAAAAAATGAGATTGGGTTAGAGAGAGAGAGAGATTGGGGGAAGTAGACCTCGTCTGGTGAGAGGGGGTCGAGGGGGTGACCCGAAAGTTTCTTTGCTCGCTGCATGATATTGTATGTGATGATCGTCTGAGGCTGATCGGCCACTGGAGGAGGGTCGTCGCTGGGAAATTTCGCCGCGCTCTCTCTCTTTATACGAACTCGCAACGTGTTCTTATCAACTCACTCGCTCTATTCCCACCACGATAAGAACGAGTGCACATACCCCATATGTCATGCATCTCCGTCACCATGCTCCACGACGAGCTCTCTCCCACACACCTCCCCGTCTCCCAGAAGCCCAAGCGGAAGAAAAAGAGAAAGCCGACGAAGCCCAACGATACCCGGACACAGATCCCAGACCCCCCCGTGCTCTGCATCAGCAGAAATAAGCACTGGAAGTACATCAGCTCGTACCACGTCTGCCCTTTTTTCTCCTCCTCCTTCTTCTCCTTCCCCGGCTCAACGTTCCCCAGGGTCCGTGGCTCCAGCTCCCCCTCGAGCTGCTCGAGTCCCTCCTCGTCCTCAACCTCGACCCGTCTGCCCTCGCCCACGTGAAGCCCCCCGCGCTCTCGTCCCGCATCACGCACGCGCCTTTCCGCCCTCGTCTCCGTGAAATCGACAGAGGCCTCGTCGGCATCCCCGACTCCCCTCCCGACTCCCCCCATCGCGTCTTGCATCCCCTGCCCCCCTCCGCCCCGCCTCTCTGGTCCGACGCCGGCAAGCCCACCCCGCCCCCCATCGACCCCGGCGTGTTTCGCAACGTCACCACCATCCGTCGTCTCATCGACGAGGCCGCAGAGCTCTCCGTCCGTGCCTCCTCTGGTCTCTCCGCTCCCGCTCTTGGCTCCCTACGCGCTGGCAGCAGTTCCGCATGGCCCCCCCACATGGACGGCTCCGGTACCGGTCGAAACGTCGCCATGAGCGCCATGCGCGTCCATCGTCTCCGCGCCCTCGCCGTACAAAAACTCGCCGCCGCGTACAAGGCAGACGAAATCGCCAGCAGCGTCATGGTCATGCAGGGCGGAAGCGTGTTTGACGACATTGCAGAGCGTGTCCTCAAACATGGTCCGTCTTTTTTTTTTTTTTTCTTACTCCCCCGTCTCGAACCTCGTCTCCAGATCCCAACGACGCCGACGCCAAATACGTCCACTTTTTCCACGAAAAGATTCCCTCTCGGTCCGTGTCCCATCCCGGAAGCGTTCTCTTTTGACTCTTCCAACAGTGCAAACAGGCAGCTCGCCGAATCCACCACCACCCAGCCCCTCGACGAACTCATCGCCACCCATCCCCAGCGTCTCGAATATTACCGCACTCGCGGCATCGTCCATTGCTTCCGCGACGAGTACTCCTTTGCTATCAAAGATTTCACGTATGCCCTCAAGGAAGCCCGTACCGCACGCAAGGGTCGCACCGCACACCGTACCGTTCCCCTCCCCTCCGAATCACGCCCAAAGTCCGGCAAGAAAAAAAAGAGCTCCAACAAGTCCAACGGTCAGGCTCCCCCGAATGGCACCAGCGACGTTGCACAGAGCACCCCAGATGCTTCAGATGCTGACCCCCCCTTGGTTCACCCCTCCGTATCCCCAGACGCCCCAGATCCGATCGAACCTCAGTTGCTCTTTTTGCGCGGCGCGACCTATCTCCAGCATGCGCTCCATCTCATCGAGTCTGCCATCCTGAAACTCGAAGGCGTCAGTAAAGCCGGCTCTGCCTTGGACGGCACCGAGCTTCGACTCTGCTATCTCGTCAACGGTCGCTACGGGGGGGTCGAGATTGGCAACCCAGACGGTCCCTTGGGCAAGAGCGACGGCCCCAAGGCGCGTGCGTACCGGAGCGTGCTGGCAGAGCCCCACTTCCGCGAGGACATTTCCAGCTACTTCCGCAAGGCCATCCGCGACCACGAGCGCTTTCTCGCCCACTTTGATACCCTCGAGGGACCGGCATCCATCGATCCCCCGGTGGATCTCGCCCGGCGTGTTGAAATGGCGTTTCATCTTTCCGAGATGGCCCGTCACGGACACGGGCACAACCCCGGCACCGGCACCACTCTACCCGCCTGTCCCAGCCTTCCACCGTCGTTCACGACCTATCACCCTCTTCTGGTCGAATCCCACTTTTCGATCCTCGTGTGCCAGCTCATGCTTTCCAAGCTGCCGACCCTGCTGACGACGTTTGCGCGCACGGCCGTCTTCGTCGACGCGCTCGAGGGCTACCCCGTATTCCTGCCCCCGCGCTCGATGGCGCAGGCCGAGTTTGTCGAGGTGCTCGAGCGGCTCGCGGCCGGATGGCGCTTGGGCGTGCAGCCGCACTCTGGCATGCGTTCTACCGCTTGCATACGGGCGATCGAGCCATCATCCCCAAGCGAGTCGGAGACGCCTGTGGCGTCCACGTCCACCGCGTGCACATACGTAGGCCCTGGACCGAGCGCCGACCTCGACTGCATACGCATGCTGCTCTCACCTGTCGCTGCGCGACAACGTCTGCGCGCCTCACAGGCCGCCTCTAACAACACGCACGCGAAAAAGAAGCCGCTGAACATCAATATTCCGCTCCACGGCCCCCGAGTGGAGATCGTCCTCGCGTGGCTCGGCGCGGTACATCTGGTCGAGTGGGAGACGGGCGAACGAGACTTAGTAGCGTAGTGGCGCGTATAATACAGTTGGATCTACGAGCGATAGTTACCCCCCCCCCCCCCCCCTAGCCTGGATCGTAGCGTGAGACCCTCAGCGGTGCTTGGTCTCGACCGTGCCCCGCTGGACCTCCGCGCGTGCCTGGCGTACGTATGGTGCAAGCGCAGCGAGCACGGCGGGGACGACGTACACCGCTGCGACGAGCACGACGAGCACGAGCGCGCCGAGGGTGGGCCGCACGGACGCGGGGACGCCAAGCGGCGCGGGTTCGAGCACGAGCACAAAGGTCACGGGAGCGGCGTGGGCAGCGTCGATGCGGGCGTAGCACGTCCGGGTGTCCGTCGCGTAGACCGTCATCGCGAACGCGACAGGAGGCTGGCCTGTCCGTGAGCGCGCGCACGCCCGGGACGCGAGACGCGAGACGCACCGAGGCGGCCGCCCAGGAGAGACGGAGCGTCCACATAGCCGAGCGCGCGTCGTCGTCGAGGTGTAGCCGGACCCAGCACGGGTCGCACGCGCGCGTCCAGCGTGCGTGCGCGTGCGGCGAGAGGGTACCGAGCCTGTGTGCAGCCGGGTGAGCGCGAGCGAACGACGGGACCTTCTGCGACGGACGCACACGTTCTCCAGGGGGACGTCGGCGGGTGGCGCGCGCGAGGGCGAGAACGTGATGATCTCCGTGTTGGCGGCGACGCGGTGCGATGCCAGGGAAAAGAGGAGGAAGAGGAAGAGGTGGTGGAAGTGGTGCATGTAGAATAATACAGTGACCAAAAATGGCCTAGTGGGCCACACGGCGGCAATATGATAACAAGTTGATAACTTGGCTTCGTTCATCCCAGCGGAAATCCTCAATGGAACCAACCTTGAATTCTTTTTTTCTTCCTTCACGCTCGTTGTACACGGTAAAACGAACAAACGAAAAAGATCACGCCGACTCTGGTCGGATGCGCAACCCCGTTCATGTTCTCCGACAACGCCACATCCACGATCGCAGCGCTCGCACGGTCCGTGGCCCGCCATCGACTGGTATATAGTTCCCATCCTGGTGCCTCGCAGCAGGTGCTCGCGCACACATCCAAGTCGGCGTGCCCGTTTCAAACACGACAGTGGCGGCAGTCTGGGGCCGTCCGTGCGCGTGATCATCCGCTGCAGGTCGGTGTTTTTATTTATTTATTTTATTTTTACAGTAACCCTCGTTCATCGTCCTTCGGGGCTTTGCTGGCTCGGTGATAGCGTGGCCGGTCTCTGTAAAGCCGAACCCATCGGTCGATCATCATCATCAATCCCGCGTGCGTGGCGCGCATGCTCGAGGACTGCGCACACCCACGGCGTCGGAACATTGAGAGTCTGCAGGTACGAACTACGTACGCTGACAGGACGATCTCGAGAGCGACGCGGACGAACGGTGGTCGTCCAGGGACGCATCGGAGTTCGGGCAGGGGGGGGGTGCCACCGAGGAGGGCGTGCTCGATCTACCACGCGCCGCGCGAGGGGGCCTCGGGTGGCCCGCTGACCTTTCAAATATGTTGTCGTGCTGGACGCCGTTGGGCCCGGCGCCGGGCTCTCCCCGCCGTCGTCGCAGCCCCAACCCTCCCCGCTCGCCATTCTCGTCCGCCGGCCGTGCCTCCACCCCCTATCTGGCCCGGGGCGTCACGTCTCCATCGCGCTCCTCTGTCCCTGGCGCCGGACCTCCCCCCCGCCGGTCGCGACACACCGGCCGTGTACACTCCCGTCCGGGAAAACGACCGAGGTGCGCGTCCCACACTGTCGTACATCCTACGGTTGCCGACTACGTAGGTTAGGACCGATCCTCGTCCGATACTACTACGAAATCCCAGTCGTCTTCCATTCCAATCGAGGACCGATCCTCGTCGCGATCTACATCCACATCCATCTCTCCCGGTCGAGCGCCCTCCAAAGATGGCGGCACGTCCTCGGGCGCGTGCACGCTCGTGTGCTGCGTGTGACACGGCGGTGCTGGCGCAATCCCTGCGCGTTCTGGAACGGCCTGTCGCATTGCGGGCAGTACGCGTGCACGTCGGCGTAGTGCCGCTCCAGGTCCGCGTCGCTCGCATGATGGGTGTCGCACAAGCGACAACGAACGTGTCGGGGGCTCTGGACGTAGTGCCCTCTCAGCGCGCGCTCGGAGTCAAAAGTCTTTTTCGCAGAGGTCGCAGTAGTTGTGGAAGGAAGAGTCCCGCAGGTGCTGGAGGTACGACCCGTGGAGGTCGAAGCGGCGGTCGCACGGATCGCAATATGCCATTGCGAAAAGGCGTGAGGAAGGAAATGGGAGACGACATGCCGTGCTTCCTTATCGGTGGTCTTCGGGCCCGGGATTCTAGAAATATCATCCTATGTGCAACTCGGCTTTTTATAAATATAACGGCACGTCAAGCAGGCCATCCTTGGGTTCATATCCGTCAAATTTCCAGGCAACCTATTGAGCTGTAACGTTATCTGTCGAGCACCGGCATCTTGACGAAAAACAGAATGCATCTGGTTAAATCGTGTTCTGATAAGAGAGAGGTCATGCATGCTCAGGCATACTTTGCCACCATCTGAATCCTGACAGTGGTCCGATCGGGTCGCATCAAATACGTAGTATTGACGCAGATCGGACGCGACACAAATCAGAAGACATCGGGCCAAAGGGAAGCAACATAACCGGGGCAACCATGTAGCGTTACAAGACAAATGATCAAGCGAGACAGAATGATGAGTGAGACCCATCCCCAACCGCCGGTGTGTCCTCTGCTCCAGGCAGGAAAGCGCAAGCGCTTCGCCCATCTCCCGTCACATGCATACGCATCCACATCCACATCCACCGCTGTCCCTCCTCCGCCTTACACCCGGCTGAACGAGGTACGGTCCGGGCACAATCTCGGGCCGGTGCACCGCGATCACGTGCTATGACCCCGTGTCAGCCGCCACGTCGTTGCGCGTGATCGTCCACGCACCTGGCTCAGACCGTGGCCCGAGTCGAACACGATTCGACAGAGGTCGCAGTAGTGGTGGCACTGCCAATTGTGCTGGTGCAAGCCGTGCGCGTGCGTGAAGAACCTGTCGCACCGCGGGCAGTACCAATGGGTGTCGACGCAGTGCTGCCTCAGGCCGGCGTCGCTCGCGAGCAGGGCATCGCACTCGCGACAACAAAAGTGTCCGGGGCTCCGGAGGCAGTGCTGTCTCAGCGCGTGCCAAGAGTCAAAGTCTCTCCTGCAGATGTCGCAGTAGTTGTGAAAGGTGGAGTCCCGCAGGTGCTGGAGGTAGGATTCATAGAGGTCGAAGCGACGGTCGCAGGGATTGCAGTATGCCATCGTCAAGGAGGGGGAAACGGATGAATGGAAACGATTTCTTATCGATGGTACTTGGGGTCCTACGATATCACCACTCCACTTCCCACATCGTATGGCAATCTTGGTTCTGCAAGAGAAGAGTGATCATGAATTCAACCTTCAAATACAACAGTCTTTCGGGTAGGCCTGGACCCGTCCATCAGATATCCTCCAGTCGGACGCCAGACCGTGCTATCCAAAGGCGATTTACGATTTATTCGCTGCATCCCTTGGGACAATCAATCGTAACTTGAAACCTAGATCGGTTCATGAAGTTTTGGGTTCATTGCAAACTTACGCCCCCCATCAAACTGCCGCCCTCTTGAATTCTCTTCCGACAGACGATCCGTTTGCATGTTGTACGCTGGCGTTCGGTCCATCGAAGGTCGCTCACGACAATGGCGTTTAACTGCCAAACATGACGGTCGTGAATCGGGCACGCGCGATGGCGATCTTCTCGTGGCCTTGACTGACTTGGGGCACATAGAGCGGTGATTGCAGAAACAACAACGCCGGGTTGCTGGCACCACAGACGGCGAAACAGAGCGGACGTGCAACGAGGGTCTCGAAGATTCTGACATAACATAAACGCTGGCCACGAATCGGCCAGCGACAGGCACGAGATCTCGAGGGTGCGTTTGAAAGACCCATCCTGTGTGAGCGTTTGCAGCAAGGAGGTTCAAGTCGTTTAGTCGGTCATGCGTAGCGCTCATCGCATCATGATGTATCCGCTGGCAGCACCTGCGGTTCCGCGGGCAATGACCCCTCCTCCTGGCGTGTATGCAGCCGGGGCCTACTCGGATCATGTTCATGGAAAAGTCTGAAGGAGGACAGGGTTTGGGGAGTGACGCGGAATACACTTTGCTGATAAGGCCCCGGGCTGCAACACTCTACAGGACGAGTGGCGCTATTCTCGAGGATGGATACCGAAGCACTAGGAGAGGGTGTTAACACAATATCATGGTGATTCTCCTTTGGTCTGATAGGAGACCGACGACAGTACGCTCCATATCGACCTCGTTAGTAGGAAAGACAACGAACTCGATCAGACAGTCTGCTTCAGTCTTGAGGAAAAGAAGTTCTCAAACGCGGTTCCATTGAACAGTGACCTACGTTCCGTAACGTATCTAGATGTCGCACCCGTGAATAAAGACGATGAGATCTTTTTGGGCCTGGAGTGCTATTGTCCTTGTCCGGCGTTGCCTCGCTCAAGTTTGGATCTCTCCCCCCCCACACACACTGGTTGGTATATGTCCTTCCGTACATAGCGGGCTGCGCCATGTAGGCTGGCCCTACTGTGCACGCCTGGAATCCGACAAATGCCTGTCCCTAAATGTCAGTGACGTGCGAAGCAAATGATCGAGCACTCCCAGGAATTGCAGCTCTACGGCCCGGGTGATGAACTCAAAGCACACCCACAACGTGCCAGGACAGATGCGTTTACAAGCAACCCCATCACACGGGCCGTCCCATCTCATCAACGCACGCACAGTCGAACACACGCACACATCAAAAAAAAAAAAAAAGAGACCCTGCACGGGTCCCCCGAGTTAGTGATCTCTCGCATGGCTCGGGCGCCGTGTGTTTGGTCGAGTGGGCGAACGAGACGCGAAGGCCTCCGTGCGTCTGGGGTGGTGGCGCGTAGATACGAGCGACCAATCACCCCCGAGTCTGGATCGGGGCGTGAGATTGGTGCATACGGAACACGCGTTGCGCACGCCTCAGCGGTGCTTGGTCTCGACCGTGCCCCACCGGACCTCCGTGCGTGCATACGGTGCGAGCGC
>JBBPLE010000239.1:8440-48629 GCA_038089675.1 Boletales sp. KT-2023b | reverse complement strand
CCTTCCAGGGCTGAGAGGGTGAACATACATCACACAGTCTTGAATTGTACAACTGGGGAAAAGACTTGGTCAAAGTCTAACCCTTCAACCTGGCTAAAGCCTTTGGCTACCAGGCAGGCTCTTTTACGACTGTCCAACTTTTGATCGAAGACCCAACAATTTTTAATCACCTTGTGGTGTTGTGGGTGTGGAACAACTTTGTAGACCTTGCAGTCTTTCAGCATTTGTAGCTGATCCTCACAGGCTTTAAGCCAATCCTTTTGTTCCGATTTAGGAAGCTTCTGGATGTCACAGAATGTCCACTTGCATAGATTTGGGGATGCCCCGAAAGCAGAATCATGCAAGATAGCACGATTGCAAAGGTATGAAACCAAAGCATCTCCCCCTTCCCGTGTGAGATGGTCAACATTATCCTCAGAAGTAGGAGATGGGGGGAGTCCACCAGGGACTGCAGGTGAGTCTGGAACTGAATCCGGAACTCGGGATGGGCCAGCTTCACCAGTAAGATCCTTCCAGCATGACTCACTCTCAAGGTCCCGGAGCTGCTGAAGTGAATGACAGCACTCACCAAAAATATTTCCGGGGCGCATCAGGGGGTTACAGAGATGCTCACTATGCCTTGGGATAGGCAGGGGACCAGCAGGTGGTGGTCTGTGCGATGGGGGTGTTACTGGAGGAAGGGCTGGACTGGGTGTCCAGGTGTGAGGAGCAGGAGACAGAGACAAAGATCTTGATGTACTCGGGCTCGGCAACAGTGAAGGAGAGGGTGAATTCCTTGAATCTGAATTGGACTCTTCATTGGGACTTGATTCCAAATTGGAACTCTCATCGGAACCAGTGGGAGCCGGAACCGGAACTTCTGGAACCCCATCATAGGTATGAGTTGGTTCTGGGGGACCCACATGGGGACGGTGTGGAGCAGATCGAGAGCATCTCGAAAAGAGAGTCTCATCAAAGATCGCATGTGCCAATATAATGACAGCATTTGTCAGTGACATGAAAATGAAATTTGAGTCACTACCAGGGGCAACGCCCAAGTAGATCATCAGTTGTGATCTTGGCTGTAGCTTTCTGCCATGGCGTTCTGCAGGGATGTGCACATAGGCACCACAACCGAATACCCGAAGGTGTTCAATGGATGGTTTCTCCCCCTTAAGTAATGTCAGGGGAGTATCCCATTTCAGCTGAAGCTATGGGGTCTGATTGTAAACATGGGTTGCATGGAGCAGAGCCCATTCCCGGTAGGAGGGAGGTAGGCAAGCATGTAACCACATAGCCTGTGCCTTGTCCATTAACATATGGATTAGGCATTTTGCACACCTGTTCTGCTGGTGTGCATATGGGGCAGACTGTTGGATGTTAACTCCGTTGTCCTTCAGGAAATCCCGGAAGGTGCCAGAAGTGTATTCTCCTCCAGCATCAGATTGCCAGTGTTTTATCATGGCATTATATTGATTTTGGATGAATGCAAACCATTGTTTGGTTGCACAGAGTGTTTGATCCTTGGACCTTATTAAGGTGGTCCAGGCCATAGATGTAAAGTCATCATAAAAGATGACTGCATACTTGTATTTTGAGTAAGACGCAACCTCAAAGGACTTTAAGTCCAAGTGAATCAACTCAAAGGGAGCGGTTGCCCACATCTTGCTAAGAGGAAAAGGACAATTCAGCTGTTTGCCAAGCTGACACCCTTGACAGAGGCCAGTTTTCGATGGGATCTTCACATCAGGAAAACCCTTCAGGTGCTTTTTAGCATGCTTGATGACATCAGGGGACGAGTGTCCGAGATGTCAGTGCATGAGCTCATATTCGATCTCAGAGGCAAGTGACGACATGCTGGAGGGCACATCATCGGGAAAAATGGATTTGGCGCAAAGCCAATACATGGTTTGTCCACCATGACTGTGGAACTCCAAATAAGCTTCCTTGAAGCACTGGTCCCAGATAGTAAGATATCCGGGCCTGGCACAAAGCGTGAGGCAGGTGTTCTGCAAGAGGGTGCCCATTGACACTAGTCAGACTGCACATGAGGGCATGTGCATGACAGGTGATAGGCAGCATATGTGGTTGCCAAACCTTAGCAAAATGGTACCTCTACCTATAATAGGTGATCGGCCGTTGGCAGTGGAAGCCCATTGGGGCTGGTTGAACTTCTGATACTCAACAAAGTCAGAGCAATCAGGTGAGAAGTGAGCCAAAGCTCCTGAGTCGAGCAGCCACATGTCTGATGGGACCTTGTGGTTGTGCGCTTTTTCCTTTCCCTTGTTGTTCTTACTGCAAGTATCACACTGTGCAAATTCATGCGTAGCAGATTTATTGGGACTATCTACTACAGGAAACACATACATATGATTTACCTGAGGCAGAGTTAACTGCGCTTCAGTACCTGATGTAGATGGAAGAGGGGATATGCACTGTGATGTGGACTCCATAAAGAAGCCCTTGATGTATTCATCATAGGCATCTTCACCTAGACTGACAATGTCTTTGTCGACCTCCATAATACCTGTTGTCCTGGCAAGTGGGACTTCTGCAATCTGTTGGGAAAGCGGGGTGGAGAGGCAGTCAGAGAGGGATTGCTCTGTGTGAGCACACTTGAAGCGGCAGGATGCAACCGGTTTGAGGTTGCAAAGAGTGGAGGAGGTTGCAGGGACCTCAAGGCATTGTGCGAGGGATACGGTTTCCTTGGTTAGAAGAAACGCTGGCAGTCCATAGTGGGTTGCGCCAGACGTGTGTGTGTTGTGGTGGGGGTCAGGGACAGGCGACATGAACATGGTGGCAGCAGGGGCGATGATGGTTGCGGAGGTGAAGGTGAAGGAGGCTGAGGCTTGTGCAGCCTCTGCCTGCTTCTTCTCCTTGCAGGTTTTCTTCTTCTCCTTCCACTTTTCCTTGCCCTTTTCAGAGCAGTTACCCTTCTGTGCTTTCTGGTTATTCCCCTTGGAGGAGGAACCACCTTGCATCTGCTGTTGCTGCTGCTGGGAGAACTGGGGTTCCCCCTGCTGCCATTTGATGGTGCTGACTTTGTTGGCCTGTTGAGACTGGGAGTCCTTGGTGGGACAGTGCTGCACATACGTTTGCCATGACACTTCAACTTGTCAGGAGATTTCTTCAATGGTGGGGACTGTCTTGACAACTATGCCTGCCAAGTTTGTCTCGGGCTTGGCGGTGGTGATTGTGGTGGCGACATGGTCAGCATACTTCAGGATCTTGGAGATCACAATTAACAACTTGATTTTGTTGTCAACTGGGTATCCGAAGTTGGATAGCCAAGAAAAGAGTGTGTCAAGCTTTGAAAAAGCCAACATGGGCAAGTTGTTGTCAGGGATGGTGAGACCCATAAGGGCCTTAAACTCCGTTATGGCAGAGGAGATGGTCAGATTGTTGAAATGTTTCTCTAGTTCAATAAGGATATTTTTGGCATGGTTGCCAAAGTCAATGCCACACTCGCGAACATGATGTTCACAAGTGAGTGCAATTGCGCCAGTGGCCTTGTCATTGTCCTTGTCCCAGTCTTCCTGCTTCTTTTCAGCACAATGTACTTCGTCAGCCGGGGGAGTGTAGGCAGCTTGGGTGATGTGCCCAGTGGTGCTATCCTTTATCTCCGGGAGAGCTACAGGGATGGAAGGTCGAAGCTTCATGATGCAGGAGTAAACCCTGATGGAGCAAAGGTAGTCGTCCATCTGGGACTGCCAGGCATGGTAGTTCATGCTGTTGAGCTTGATGATGGTGGAGAGGGAGGTGGAAGACATGGTAAATCTCTGGCAGGGGTAGACATTAGCATAGATACCTTAAACAAGAAGTGAAAGGGATGGGTTAAACTGCGTCACTGAATGTCCAGAGCCCAAAAACTTGGGGGACATAGTCTCCCCTTGTTTTGAGGTGGAGAGCAGCTGCTCTGCACGGCTTTCACTTTGCAAAGCGTTCAGTGGAACTTAATCTGCATGAATGGCTTATACATTCACCATTTGGGGGTGGAACTTAATCCGCACCCCAAAGGCACCCGAATGGCGGGCAGAACTGAATCCGCACCAACCAATGGTCAGGTAAGGATGAGAGAGCAGGGAGGCTGCATGTAAATGCTGCCAGCCTGCTTGGGGCTCATAACCTGTTGCAAGTACGTGTGTTACATACACAGGAAGGTCTCTCATATACCTGGGTTGGTTGGGTTGAGGAACTTACAATGGGTGATGGTGGTATTGAGTAAAGAATCAATTAGAACTCAGCTCTGCTGAGTCCGAAAGTAAATACATGTGACGTGTGAACTAATTACTATGTATGTAACACAGAGTCCATTCAACACTGGCCTCTACAACCAATACTTTTCCACTGCCAGTCAGGAGGGGAGAATCAACCTTATCATGACATTTATCAAGAATCATCCAATCTGTAGGTAGTCATGCAGAAGAAGTATTCATATACTGACTTCATATTGTAGCCTAAAGCCATACCAAGGTTTTGCCTGCATGGAATATTGCTTTTTCCTTTCATTATTGTTTGCCTGCTTGTTTCAGAGTGCTTGTACAACAGCTTGATCTCCAGAAAGTGACAAGCATTAGATGATATCTGCTTCTTTTTTCCCCTTCATTTCACAATGAAATTTCAATATGTTCACTGCTCCAATAGACTGTCCCACATTGATCAACAGATCATCTCTGCTTTTCAAAAATGGTTTACTTGCCATTTTGGCCCATTCTAACACATTCAATATTCCTGTTCCATGAAAATTGAGCTGATCAAGCTCATGCCATGCTCCAACTGGTATAAAGCTGTCCAAAAGTCATTATTACAATTCTCACCTAGACTGTCTCCCTTGAATCCCCTGAAGATCCTGCCACATGACCCAATCAATCTCATACAATATTCAGCAACTACCTAGATTGAGCTCATGGGCAGTGAAGACAAGTCCTTGGGTGAGAAGAATATGGGTTTCCATGTGCCATTTCTGATGTCTGCTTGAGGGCACTGCAGGTGCAAAGCAAGTTAATAACATACAACCATACTGTTGCCAAACTCAATGCAGCCAGGTTGCAGAGCACCTCACATCCCTCTTTATGTGAGTGGCTGCAAGTCTTAATGCCAAGATGGACCCAGAGTGAACAATATTTCAATCATTTTCTGATGGTCTGCAGGCTGCTTCACCCCAGATAAGATTCAACTTTCATCTGCTTGCCAAAATCATGGGCAAGCCACCCACCCTGCCCCAGCCAAACATGCAGGTGCACACATTCTGAATGTACCCTTTTTCAAGCAGAAATATGCATGCAATACCTCTGATCCAGATTGCTGCAAAGCACCTGCATTGGGGACTTCAGTCACCAAGGGATGCTGCAAGGCACTCAGAGATCTATATTGATATCATTGATAGATCCATTCAGTCACCACTACTGGAGGTGCGTCTTGGTGGTGATCCAAGCATGACAAATAGGATCCAGGCATATTTGTTAATGGGATATTACAAAAACGAAGAATGGGAGGACCAGATAGTGGTATCTACTTCGGCAGAGCCATTCAACATTGCGCTTAACAAACTCATGAGCCACTTGGGGCCCACCAGAGGCACCGTACCTTTGGGCACGACGGCAACAAAGGATCTGCTCTGGCTCCAGCTAGCGATGGTACATTTCAATGGTCGGTGGAGAAGAGGAAGGTGGTCTTCGCGAAATAACGGGAGTTTTCATGAACCACGGGAAACGACACTTTAATGCCACCCACCAGGGCGTCCGAGCAAGCGACCTGCTGCTCCTCTATGGAGAGTTAGAAGGGTTCATCATTTCCAACAACACAGTACATATGTTGGCTGACTGCTTTTACTCGAAAGCTGTTGCTGCGTTGCGGGAGTGCCCGGAAACTGAGATCGAGGCGGTTCATCTTGCGATCGCGTTGGCATTCCATAGTCTTTTGCGTGTTTCTTTGCGTGCAGAGACATCTGACCTTGGCCCTCGTATGTTTTCTTGTATGCTGATACATGACGGGACCGTCGACAGAGATAAAGATGCAGTCGTGAAGCTTTTGAGTGTGAGGGAGGGAATAAATGCCAAGAGCGCTGGCTTGTTATCGTTGAGTGGGCACAAGGTCCCCCTTGTCTTCGACCTCCTCTGCTTCGATCCCGCTTTCGTCAACCACTTCTGTTAGCACGTCGACGGTTTTCGCTCGAATAGGTCTGGTAAGCATGGCGAACAGAACTTGTACTATTCGTGCATGGGCTGCCTGCTCTGCTCTCTTCGACCTCGACGGACGCGGTGAGGTTCAGCGACGCCGGCTCGTGTTCGTAGACCATGTCGATGACGGTGCGGCCTGGGTCATACCAGTGCTGGACGGTAGGTGCGTGTTTGGGTGGGTTACAGTGGTTTCCCTGGCGGCCGGCGCGGGTTCAATAATGTGGGTGCTGGAGGTCGTCGACCCAGTTAGGGTTCGGATCTTCACTTCGCGTCCTCAGTACTTGAACAGTGTCCGGACCTCAACGACCCACTTTTATCATCATTCCTGCTCAAAAACGACGCTTGCTAATCTTGTCGGCTCGGCGTAGCACAATTCAAGTCGAAGGGGAGGGCACACTTCTGCTTCTCCCGCCATTTTGTTGCATGAAAATGAGTCCAGTTCTCAAAGACCATCATCCAGCCCACTTCTCCGAGGCCAATCAAGGTACAGCGATGGTTAAAGGCACGTATACTCACGAGACATCGAAATCATGTGTTACGTCGTTCTCACAGTGGCGATCGACTCTTGTAATTTTCTGTGTCGGTACCTGTTGCAAGTCCGGAGTTGTCTGGCTCCTTGTTCCCCCCAATGGAGACAAGGGGGCTTATAGGTGGAGACTCGAGCAGGTCTTACTACACGGGCTCTGCTGTCTCGGGGGCAAGACGGTGTTCTATTGACCCCTTGTGGACGAGTGACGACAAGAACGCCGTATCATGCCGCGTTTAGTGGCGTGATCACGTACTACTTGCCATGCCCTACCTCGCAAAGTCTTGAGCTCATTTCGGAGACATGGTGGCCTCCGCGTCCTGTGAACAATTCGACCAAGTCTTGTAACCAGTCATTCATCCATCGAATGCATATCCCCCATGACTCCAACCTCGTCCGATTAAAGTATGTTCCATGACATTGCACAATCAAACATTTGATGGCTTAGTCGTCATGTTCAGTCAACGTGACCGCCTTTTTCCAGGAGAATTCCTGTCCCTGAAGTCATAAGGAAGGTCACATATGTAACGATAGCCGCTTTAGGACACTGCGTCACCCTAATGTTGGTCCAGCTCCGAGCACATTGGCTCCAGTGACTCTGAGGAGGTAAAGGTTTACGTTCGCCTGACTTGCGTGAGGAAGTAGTAATCATTTTCACACCCCTCCAATGCACAGACATTTAATCCACCATCTTCGAGTTCCTCTTTCCCCTCCAGAAAACACATTGACTGTAACCCATGGCTGAAGAACATTTTGACGCGGTCATCATCGGCGCCGGGTTTAGTGGCGTTTATCAGCTCATCTATTTGCACAAGCTCGGCTTTCAATGCAAATTGATCGAAACTGGATCAGAGCTAGGCGGAACGTGGCACTGGACTAAATATCCCGGTGCCCGTGTGGATACAGAGGTTCCTTGTTACGAATTCTCTCTCCCCGAGCTTTGGAAGGGGTGGTCGTGGACGCAGAAATTCCCTGGATGGCAAGAGTTACAAAAGTATGCCTCTCCATTTTGTCATACGAGCAACCTTGAAACAATGATTTTTTTCCTGTGGAGGTATTTCGCATATGTCGGCGATAAGTTGGACATTCGCAAGGATTGTCGTTTTAACACAACCGTCAAGAGTGCACACTGGGACGACAAATCGCACATTTGGCATGTGACCAGTGAAGGGAAAGACGGCATCTATAAAGTTTCTGCTCGCTTTTTCATATGCTGTACAGTTAGCGTCCCAACCCAGAGTACCGTCCGCAACTTGGATTCATTATGGATTTACAGGGATTGACGACCAAGCCATATATCCCCGAGTTCAAGGGGTTAGAGACGTTCAAAGGACTAGCAACGCACACCGTGCAATGGCCAGTAGGCCTCGAGACCGCTGGAAAGAGAGTCGGCGTTATCGGAACGGGAGCAAGTGGTGTGCAGATGATCCAAGCACTGGGACCAGATGTATGCATCTAAATTTTTCACCCACGATCTACGAACCTCACTCGTCATGAACTAGGCGAAAAGTATGACCGTTTTCCAACGTACACCAAATACAGCCATGCCTATGAGGCCATACGCCCTTAACAAGCAGGCCCAGGATCATTACAAGCCTATGTACGAACAACTCTTTGAGAAGTTGAAGAATACGTTTGTCGGGTTATCATACGATTTTATCTCCCGGCCAATGATGGACGACACTCCAGAACAAAGACAATCCCTTTATGAAGAACTATGGAACTTGGGTGGTTTCCAATTCTGGCGTAAGTGCATCAGCGTGACTTTCGAGATGTGGCATTCAAACTTGCTTGCAGTTGCCAATTACTCTACAGTGAGTACCGACCAGGCCTGCAACGACGAGGTATATGCGTTCTGGCGGAAGAAAGTTTGTGAACGGATCCGTGATCCTGTCAAGTGCCGGCTTTTGGCACCGGAAGTGCCGCCCCACCCGATTGGATGCAAAAATCCGTCTCTGGAAGAGAATTTCTACGAGGTCTGCGACAGCGACAACGTCGAAATTATCGATATCAACGCGACGCCCATCTTGGAGATCACCCCCACCGGCATCAAGACGTCCGTGAAAGAGATTGACCTCGACGTACTCGTCCTTGCTACCGGTGCGTTTCGGAGTTGCCATCAATATGCTGACGTCACTAAACTGGGTTCAACGTAGGATGGGACTCCCACACAGCGACCATCCTGGACATTGATATTCGTGGTTTGGACAGCGAGTCGATCAAGGATCACTGGACAGGAAAAGACGGCGTCATGACATAGTAAGCCGTTCCTCCCCGTGTTGCCACGCTAGACCTGATGGCAAACAGTCTCGGCATCACGGTCGACAACTTTCCAAACATGTTTTTCTTGTACGGTCCCCAGGCGCCGACGGCGTTGTCCAACGGACCGCCATGCGCAGACGTGCAGTCGACGTGGGTCGCCAACACGATCGATTGGCTCCGGCACAGGGGCATCACCAAGTTCGCGCCGTCCACGCTGGCCGCGAGGGCGTACAAGGAGCGTGTTGAAACCATGTCCCAGGCGACGCTGTTGCACAAGGTATCCAGTTTCTGGATGGGCGCCAATATTCCGGGCAAGCGGGTCGAGGCGTACAATTACGCGGATGGTCTCAAAAAGTATAAAGAGGATCTTACGGAAGAGGCTGAGCATGGATATCCGGGATTTTTGAGGGACGCACTTAGGAGCTCGGGCAGTGTATGATCAAGTTCTTGGTCAAAAAGACGGGCGACCAGTGTAAATGAGGACTTGCTGAAAATACACTCGATGTAAGCGAGATCATCCGTGAAGCAAAGGGCGACTGTATTGTTACCAGAAGATTCGGACTCTATGAGTTGTTGTACAGATGCATGTGAGTCACTCCTGCCATTGCCATTTCAATTGCTGGCGTTCGTAATGATTGACACCACCATCGCCGGTGGCATGCGTCATCACGCAAGGGTGTTTCTCAGGTCACTCAGGACGGTGAAGGTTGCACCTACTACGCTCGTGTAATGCAAAAATGAATCCGAACGGGCCAACATTTTATAGTAGTTAATGAACCACATTCACCAAAATGCTAATTTCTCGATTCCACCCATGCAAAGTCAGCCGCGCCGCGACGAACAGCAGTGTTGCCACTGTCAGAGTCCGTGACGTCAAGTTGCAACTCGTATGGTTTCTTTCCACCCGTACATTTCTCGAACGCGTTTGAAATCTTGTGTCGTGTTAGCTGGGAATCATATTTGTGAGGTTTCCTGGCCTTCTCACGAGCATCTTGCAGATTTTTCGTGGCAGGATCTTCAACACTCTTTCTGCCCAAAATGCTAGGACTGTCGACGACGGTCCGGTCGGTCCGCTAGAGGGTCTGGGAATGAGACTAAATATAAGCATGCTTCGAAGTTCGTATCCTCGGAAACTCCCAGTCAGCAGAGTGATGCGGGCACATTCCAAGGCACATTCGACCCCGAGCGTAGAATTCCATGCTTTGACCGCCGTGCCTACCCTTAGCTCGTCGTGTTCGTGTCTGGTAATGCTCCGACTTGGAGTCGCAACCAACTATGGTTAACTCCTCGTAATTTTTTACAGAGCCTCCTGTCTCAATGGTAAAATGCAGTTCTATCGATTTCAAACGTTGTGTTGTTCTCGTGGACACGCGACATCCCCATCACACAGTGTTGAGGCGAAGTTGTAATACATATACATAGGCTACAATACGAAATAAATAAGAGAGCACTACGTCTTACCCCCATCTTCTCCTGCGTGACGCTCGTATACGTCCGACCTCGTCTAGACACAGTACCCACGGGCGTGAGTGCTCGTGTACCAATAATCATATTCAATATTGCTCCTAACGTGCCATGTTTATATAAACGATATCTTTTGGTGACACGGTGGACTCCGTGGAATCGTTCATTCGATCCACTGGCAGTTAAACTTTTTACCCACCGCATGTTTATTTGCATAATTCCAATGTCCAAGTCCACAGTGTCGTAGTGAGGGTATGTTGGCATCACTGATTCAACTCACTCAGTTCTCAGATTTCACACGCGGTTCAATGATGATTGGAGTATTTTCCGCGATAATATCCATCCGTTTCGTAGGTATGGCGAACATGTCACTAACGCAAACTCGCTACAGTCGATTATGCCTGTTTCTGCTCCCATTCGATGGCTGGCTTCTAAAGACCACATGTACGTATCTCATGTCGTTTTATTTTCTTTCTGCTTTTATGAAAGATGAACTCAACTGCCATGTGCCCGAAGTTCTCATACATACAGAGATAGGGTATGGATCAACGACCATATCCGGCATTTACCGCGCCTATTCTCAAAGGGAATCAAAGGCAAGCAATCTTCCCTATTTAACCTTGTATCTATTTCAGGACTCCTACCCCGGCCGCGGTAAGGATGGTTAACAGAGGAAATGTGATGTAATGGCCGCCGCTGTGGGACACCGCGTGTGACAGTCCAGCTTCGAGAACATCCACTCCAATACTTCTCGGAGAGCACATTCAAACAGGTAATCAGTTTACGTTCGCTTAACGTGCGCGAGGCGAACCTTTTCATATTCATTTTCACACTCCTAGAACGCAAATGTATTAAGGCCATCAGTTTCTGGGTCTTACTTTTCCCAGAACAAGCTTACAACCCATGGCTGAAGAACATTACGACGCGGTCATCATCGGTGCCGGATTCAGTGGCATTCATCAGCTCATCTACTTGCGCAAGCTCGGTTTGCAGTGCAAAGTGATCGAGACCGGATCAGACCTAGGCGGAGTATGGCACTGGAACAGATACCCTGGTGCCCGTGTGGACAGTGAAGTCCCTGCATACGAGTTTGCACTTCCCGAGCTTTGGAAAGGATGGACATGGACGGAAAAGTTCCCTGGATGGGCAGAGCTGCAAAAGTAGGCCTCGCATCTTGTTCTATGACCGACGCTAAAAGTAGAGGGGGATCACTCTCGCAGGTACTTTGCGTATGTCGCTGACAAGCTGGACATCCGCAAAGATTGTCGTTTCGATACGGTCGTGAAAAGCGCGCACTGGGATGATAAACTGCACGTTTGGCATGTTACTGGCGAAGGGAAAGACAGTGTCTACAAGGCGTCTGCACGCTATTTGATTGCCAGCACGGTTGGTACCCTACAGCACTGTCAGGGGCTTTGTTTCATTTGGGATCTGCAGGGATTTGCATCCAAACCATTTATTCCTGAATACAAGGGTTTGGAGAAGTTCCAAGGATTTGTGACGCACACCGCACAGTGGCCAGTGGGGTATGAAACTGCCGGAAAGAGAATCGGCGTCGTTGGGACGGGAGCGAGTGGTGTGCAGGTGATTCAATCGCTAGGACCAGACGTACGCCTTGTTTCTTTCTCTCGACCATCGCTCATCATGGACAGGCGAAACGTCTGACTGTTTTCCAACGTTCACCGAACACAGCCGTACCAATGCGACCATATACCATTAATAAGCAAATCCAGGATCACTTCAAGCCGGTGTATGAGCAAGTCTTTGAAAAGTTAACCAATACGTTCTCTGGATTGGCGTACGACCTTATTTACCGACCAATGAAGGAAGACACACCAGAACAAAGGCAGACCGTTTTGGAGGAGTTATGGGACTTGGGTGGTTTCCATTTTTGGCGTAAGTACACCAATGAGCCTTTCAAGCTGAAACATTGGGGCTGAGGCGCCTTTGCCCGCGTAGTCGCCAATTACTTTTCGATGTTTATCGACCAGGATTGTAACGACGAGGTGTACGAGTTCTGGCGAAAGAAAGTCTGGGAACGGCTTCACGATCCCGTCAAGCGTGAACTCTTGGCACCGGTGGTACAAGCTTATCCAATCGGATGCAAGAATGTGTCCTTGGAGGAAAATTTCTACGAAGTTTGCGATCGCGACAACATTGAGATCGTTGATGTCAAGGCGACGCCTGTCTTGGAAGTCACCCCTACTGGCATCAAGACGTCTGAAAAAGAGATTGACCTCGATGTATTGATCTTTGCCACAGGTACAGTTTGCTACTATCGCGCACGACACCACTGAACCGCGTTCAATTAGGGTGGGACTCCTACGTGGCGCGCATTCTGGACATCGATCTTCGTGGCTTGGACAGCGAAACAATCAAGGACCACTGGACAGGCAAAGATGGCGTAATAACATAGTGAGTCACACCCCATCCTTGACCAGGATTTAGAAACAGATGGGCTCAAACCGTCGGAAACAGTCTCGGCACCACCGTCGACAACTTTCCAAATTTCTTTTACACATATGGCGCCCAGGCTCCAACGGGGCTGTGCAACGGGCCATCGTGTGCGCAGGTGCAAACGACATGGATCGCCAAAACTGTGGACTGGCTACGCAACATGGGCATTACCAAGTTCACCCCATCCACCCTGGCCGCGCGAGCTTACAAGGACCACATTGAAGAGATGTCCCGAGCCACGTTGATCCCCAAGGTCTCCAGTTTCTGGATGGGCGCCAACGTTCCGGGGAAGCGGGTCGAAGCGTACAACTACTCTTTTGGACTGAAGAAGTACAAAGAGGAGTTGGCGGAAGAAGCTGAGCGCGGATACCCAGGTTACCTGAGAGACACAGTAAGGCAGACCCAGGTATGAACATCGCGGGGAAGTCTATCTTGAAATCGAATCGATATAGTCGCAATCTTGTTGTAGGATAACATACCATGATTCGTCGCTTATGAGCGTTGAACCGCATCTCGAGCCGCTATTCCAAATTGCTTGTGAATCGTGAGGCGGAAACGTGAAGGAAGTGGGTTTTTCAAAACTGATTTCATGGTTTTGAGCTCGACCCACCTACTCCCTACAGGCCAAGTCAACCGAGTAAACCGTTTGCCAATGTGCATATTGGCTCATTTTATTGAATCCGACTTGAATCCATATGAAGTAGCATGTTGTGAGGACCCAGGCTTGCTGTGGGCTATGCCCAATAGGGTGTAACTCCCACTTAGAGAGCATTCTGGACATGGATCACAATCGAAGATCGTCGGTTGGCTCCGCAATACCACGGGCATAACCAAGTTCGCCCCATCTACACCAATGCGCGAGTTTACGGAGGCCGTGTTGAAACACAGGGTCTCCGGTTTCTGGGTGTGTCAAGCCTGTTTGGGCCCGGGGAAAGCGACTCGTCGAAGGGTATAAAAGGACCTCGCGGAAGTGGCTGTGCCGGGCTTCCTGAGAAATCACTCAGGCATATACAAGTGTGAATGTCATTGGAAACAATGGAAAGTGTATGACAAAGTGAAATTTCAGGGAAAGTATGGGTAGCCAAACATTGTGTAGTTCCAGCTACCCCCGCGAGAAGGCCAAAATCGGTACAAAGTCTTGCTAGCGACTAGCGAGACGAAGACTTGAAGAATTCACCTATCCGAAAACATTGTCCATAGTATCCTCAGCCCAAATAAACCGTTGATGATGCGTTGAACATGATTTCAGATCAAGGACTCTGACTTCTTGTTTTTCAACGTCCAATCTGAATCAAGCACGTTATGCAGTGGCAGTTCTTCCATAAACAACGACGCCGCGAATCCTGTCGCGCTAATGGTAGCCAAAACACGCCATAGCACCGCAAGGCTGCCAGAAAAGGCAACTCGGACTTCAAATCGAGTTTCCGGAGGATACTTGGAGAGCTGCGGGATGAGCGCGTACGCGATCGCAGTTCCCTGCGGCACAGACCGAACAAACGATTCGGGAAGCCTCTTGGTTAGCTCGTTTTGGAGAACGGCACTCCCGATGGTAATGCCCCACACCTATAGCAAGCGACTTAATACATATGGCCATAGTATCGAATGAAGGGGAATTAACCCACAGAAGCGAATGAACGGAGGAACCACATGAAGGCGAGCGCAGGTGCATTCTGCGTAACTGGCAAAGGTGCCTGAATGGGATACATGGGTGTCACGCTGAGCACGCTGTCAAAAATTGAAATAAAATGTAAGTGATAAGGCAGAGATGAACAAACAAGGCGCACCCGATGCCACAACCGAACAGTACGGCACATGCAATGGACTTTCGGATAGGGTCTGTAGAAAGAACTGTGCTCATCAAACCGAGAGCGGCGATAGTAAGAATCCAGCCTATCCATGTCTGTACCCGATATCGCCTGGTAAGTTTAATTGACAACCCAGTACAAATAACTGTGGGCGCAAGCGTCGACATTGCAAGCGAATAAACAGCAGATTTGACGGGGGATGCGCCCTTGCACGCCTGGAAGTAGACTGGATAGTAATCTACAAATCATTTGCATTAAGGAGAGGGTAATGGATCCTCCGAGTGGACTCACAGACGGCTGCTACCGTGGTGACCATGGCGCAGAATGTTTGTATGTATCTAATACGTGGTGAATCAGCGCTAAGTAACATTAATAAAAAAAAACGCTGCTCACCCACTGATGCTAGTCAAGTTTGTCATCAAAGAAAACGGGACCTATTAGAAGCAGGATGAGGCGCGAACGCATCAGGGTACACTTGGAAGCACGCACTAGTGGGTGTTTTGCAAGGGTGGCTTCGTATGTAATGAATGCTCCTAGACCAACAAGACCGAGGACCAATGGAACAAGTACGGTAGCTGAGCCCCATGGTGCAGTGATGCCGCCCCAGGTCAATCCTGTCGTGTAAGCGGCGGTGCTCGAGACGATAAGAAAGTTGCCTCTGGAAAGCATCAGTGAGCAAACAAATTAATGATGATCGCCATCTTCAATCTTACATCCAGTCCATTCGCGAAAACTTTTCTCGATAACTGCCCGGAGGGATAGGCAAATCTAAAAGGAGCATGACCGACAGACACGCTAAAGAACAGATGGGAAGATTAAAGTCTCCCGCATAGGCTGAGCATCTGAACCATTCCGGGATGTAGGGCTCTGAAACTTACAGAAAAGCCAGCGCCATTGTCCTTGAGTTGCGAGACTGCCGCCTACGAGAGGACCGACAGCCGCAGAAAGACACCAGGCCCTGAGCACAAGGAAGGTTAACTCCCTTCCTGAAATCGATAATCGAACATGTCTTACAATCCATATAAACCAGCATACACACCGCGTCCTTGCAGGGTGACAAGATCGGCTAGGACGATCCCGGTGAGAGACTGAATACCGCCACCGCCAAAACCTTGTATGGCCCTGCCCGCGATAAGCATATTCATATTCTTCGCGCCACCACATATACCACTTCCAAGTGCAAAAAGAGCTACGGTCATGAGAAAGGTAGGACGGCGACCGAACGTCTGAGCCAGGCCGCCGCTCATGGGAAGGAAGGCAGTAGCAGAAAGAGCGTAAGCAGAACCGATCCAAGTAAACCGAGAAGCGTGTAGAGCATTGGAAATCGTCGGAAGTGCGGTAGAGACAGAGGATAGTTCGAGGGCAGAGAGGGACAGGCAGATACACATGGAGCCAAAGATAAGCCAAAATTTAAGGCCTTTCTTCGACAGTGCAGTCCTTCCTTCAAGTTGTTGAGCGGTATCGTCAGCATTCTCTGAAGCTTCGGTTGCAACCTGGAGTATGTTTGAGGGTGAGGTATACATGATAAAGCCACAGTCAATGCACTACCGAGTCGCTAGCGGATAGAAGAGGGAAGGACTCGAGACTTCTTCAAGGAGCACACTCACTCCAACTAGCAAGACTGTGATTCAATACGTCGCATATGAACACTGAGTTACCAAAGTAAACTTGCAAATTGAGAACACCAACATTATTATGTATTCATGCTAGCCCCCGAAGATCAGTGTTTCGAGTTATCGCGAAGCTCGTTTGGGGTCAGTCAGAGTCGGCACCAGCCATTCGGATACATCCGATGCTTCGAACAGAACGGCGAGTGTATCGAAACTAGTTTGGGATTCGCAACGGAAAAGATTCTCCAAAATTATTGCCGCAGGGCCCGTCCGGTGGCACTATTGGAGAGCAAGAGGTACTGGACAGGAGGAGTGTGACCTCCGGTTGAGTGGGTGGGACTGGAGAAAGCGTAAGCGAGAGTCATACAAAGGTAGTGTCCGGATATGGTAATATAACTCAAGCGTGGCTAACAGTTCTCTAGCAGGCGCCACTGAATGGTGGCAGGCTGAAAAATCTTACGCTAATTGGATTGCTGTCCTCGTTCAAGTCTTTCACGATCTAAAGTAGAGGATCCAACGTCCTCTCAGATTTCATAAGTGATGGTGATGAAACGGAGCTGGTGCGAATCATGCATACTCTGGAAAAATACATATATGTTATGTGCAAATTCAAGATGACGCCCTAGAATCCTGGCAAACTTATCATACATACAACGCCAAGGCAGAACCCTCAATCTTGGTCAACGTATAACCACCAACTTATGGCGGTACGTTCCACTAAACCGGTTTTCCAACGATCTTGCTTCGCAGCCTTTTCACCCCATCGTCAGTAATCTTGTATCGCATGATCATCTCTTCAATTTTCTCCATCACCGAGTCGCGTCCTGGTAGTATTCTGTAGGTGGCACTGAAATCGCGAATTTCGAAGTGAAGCAGATTTCTATATGGCGATGTTTCGTATACTCTGACCGCGAGATCCACGTTCTCGGAGGTTATGGTTCCTTGCGGTGACAGGACAAAGAGGATCTTCATGACGTAGACGAAGTCGGTAATGTATGTCATGAAGCACTTCACTCTGAATTGACTGGGCCGGTATTAGGGCACTATGGTCGCGTTGAAAGATGAAATCTGTATATGACCACTCACGACGATTTGTAAGCATCGGCAAGCAATTTCGCCACTTTGGCAGCTCCCTTGGGAAGTACCAAGGGCATCTTGATCAAGGCACCTATGATTTCGGCCAGGGTATGTATCACGTCATCCTCAGAATCACTGTGTCTCGTTAAACACTATTTCAGATCATCAAATTGCCTTACTTACGAGGCTCCCTTCTGGCTTCGAGCATCATCTATCCCCAGATTCGAAATGTTCAATAAATCGACTTTGAATTTATCTCCTCGTAAGATCTTGGCAGCGTTAGCACGAATGCATGAAGAGTAATGATGTCTTACGTCCTGCGGGTCATTAAAGTTCCAAGCCCGAATTAGGTCCTCATGAATGATGTGCATGTACTCCTCTACTTGCGCGTTAGAAAACGTTATGCTCGAGCCAAGATCCTTCCAATATCCTAGAATCATGCTTCAGAGATGCATTCCCCAGCAAATGTACACGCACTTTTTTTGCCTAGTCTGTAGAGCAATGAGATTAGAATTAAAAATGATAGCAGTAGTCGTACTTGATTGTGAGGTCAACGTTAGCCTCGATGCTCGCTCGCTGGGCCATGCCAGCCAGATACAATGGTGCATTGCGCTCAAGTTTCCATAGTTCCTCCAGCCCGGTATGCGATCTGGTCTTGTGCATGATATATCGCTCGATCTCAGAGGTTGTAGTCTTAACCAACTGGGGAATCGTGGATTCAAGGCCGCCCTCCGCTGTATATAAGTTCTGTGAAAAGGGAGTGAAACAAACAAACAAAATCTGCACCCACCAGAAACGGCGACATGACGTACATCACCAGCTATTGCTCGTAAGGGTTTGGTGCAGTAATCGTTAAGAAACTTCGGTTTCTCTGATTCTGCCCTTGCCATCGCTTGTTCTAAATTTTTCGCAGCGCCTTTCCTGGAGAAGTTGAAAAGAAGTTGCTTGTCTAGCAAGTCGAGCTTCGTCAGTACGACAACGATGGGAACTGGTGTAGTCAGAGACACAGAATCATGATTCAGAGTAATTTACACACTATCACCCAGAATTTCCTTTTTGTGCCTCAAAAAATCTTCCATCCCGGTCTCAAGAAGTCGTCCCTTGGCATATGGAACCGGAAGACACGCCCTGAAAACTTGAGTCAGCTTTATCCCGGCCGGAACAGGGCACCTTACCAAATGGCATGCAGTCTATCCTTTATATCCGGCTTGGCTCGCCGTTCCTTGATAAAACGTTTGACCGTATCAATATTATCGCCGTCCCCTGCCTCGAGTCCAAGGCTGTCGTGGACAACGAAGAGTCCATTTTCCTTTGCGACAAATTCTCGTTCGATATCAGCTTGACCTCTTTTGTCATTGGAAACGTTCTGGTTGGAACATGGAATGACGCGGTCATTGTAGGTTAGGATGAACTCACCACATCCTCCACCCCAAATACTCTTCGAATTAGGGTAGATTTTCCGACGCCAGCCTAAAGTTTACTAAGCGTCAGGACAATCATCGTTAAACTAGAAAGGTTGGAATTACGTTTCCTACGACTAGTAGCCGGAAGCTTGAAGTAATCTATCTATGATAAGAAAAAAGTCGTGAGAATGCTCACCGAGGGCATATATTAAGGATATCGCTGATGATAGACGACGAAGGAGCACCCGGATGAGGACTTTCTCCGGAAGCCAGAGCATCGCGAGACGGTTCGAGGATAACGGGATAAGCAGATGAAGGGATATCAGGTGTTGAAGAACTTTCGAGGGCAACTGGTGGAAGGGTAAATTGAGATGACGGGGTAAGAACATCGTGAGAATCTTTGAGAACATTCGAAGGAGGAGAGATGCCGATAATAATTTCGACATCCTTGAAAAGCTTGGAGTAAACTAAAGAAAGTAAACATGAAGCTTGGGTTCAGGGGAAGAGCATGGCGTGACCTACATCTCCTCCCGTGCTGGATGTGCTGTGCTTCGTGATTCACCTCACTCAGTTTCACAACGATGGTTCTAGCAGAGTGGGTACGTATACCCAATCGCCGACCCGAATACTGCATAGATATGGACAACTTGTCTTGCACAGAAAACTCACTGAAATCAATAGTAAGTGTTCTGAATCACGAAGCGCCCAAATGAACGGACGGCTTACAGCACCGGATCGAATAACTCCTCGTGTTGATTTCCGGGTGAAACGGCGACCGGGATCTCCTTTAAAGTCCTGGTTTTTGTTTTGAAGATTACGCGGTCCACAGTATTGCCAAAATCATGTCGTACGTTGAGAGTGATGTCTATGATGTAGGAGTTGAACTACGTCAATCAAATTATGTGGTAGAGCTGTTGCTTACCCGATACGTGGACGAAGGCCTCAGGTTTTGATGCCGACATGGCAGTGTCGATATCGCTGGGGTCGAAGATAGTATCAAAGGAAGGAATGGGTCGCAGGAGGAAGGACCGCAACAATTGCGTAAATGAAACAACGAGGCAGCCGGCTACCACATTCAATCCATGCCGGCAAAGATGTGGGAGTCTAATCTGATAAATGATTTGGCGCCTCAGATAAATGCGCTTTTTCCTGCGCCTGGCCTCTGTGCCCATCGTTCGTTTGCGTGATATTGTACCAGGCCAGAGACTAGGATTATCGTGCACGGAAAAAATCTCCACCTATTACCGTCAACGGGCAGCTTCTCGTCCTGTGGTTTTATGACTTGAGCAAATAACTAATGAGCGCCTCCGTCGAAAAAATTAGAATTAGTTACCAAATTACTATCTTTATCTATGCCCCAATCATGATCCCTGGCGGGTCAAAACTTCAAGCTTCAAACCATCGACAAACCCATGTTGAACCAAGGCGACACCTTTCTCGAGGAGAAATTGCACTGCAGGCAAACGTCATGATGTGTCGTATCGCCCATGGCACCTAGGCTATCAGTCAGGCTCAAATCGTGACCTAAGCCTACCCCGTGGCCCAGGCTGGTATTACTTTGCATCACTGGTTGGTGTATCGTTTGTACAGGCGCAGACAGATGGACTCATCGACATAATAAGCCATAGTTCCTGGAGCCATCCATTGAATTGGAAAACGTTGAAACAGCACGCAAAGTCGGTGTGATGCGGCAAGCTAAGGAAGGCACGGGCGTTGAGGGTAGCCGAACAAGAACGTACACTGACTGCACAAGAACTAGTAAGTCCCCTTCTGGAGGTATGCAAGACGAGACCATCCTTGAAGATCAGAAAAAACAAGAGGATCGGAAAACCCGAAATGGGCAACAGAGCTCCAAGACACTCATATTGGACTCGTGCAGTGGAGAAGTATGTATGCGCACCTTCAAGTTGCAGACATGCACTCTCATATTTTTGGGATCTCTTTCTTATGCCTTTTTGATTGTTCTAAGTTCAAATTTCCTACAAAATATACACCGAGTTACAAGTTCAAAGCGTTGCGCTCAGTACACACTGTTCCAAAATCGGGGGAACACGTCGTTCTCTGAATGTAATGGTTGCGAAGGTGTCAGAAACAAATCATGTATGCTAGAACGAACTGGAAAGCTGACGGAAGGACCCCGGTGTCAGTCATTACAGCCACCAATTTGTGGCGACAAGAATAACTTGAAGTCCAACTAAGTCGTCTTTCCTACGATCCTTTTTCGCAGCTTTGCCACCTCATCATCAGTAACGCTGTATCGCCCGATCATCTCTTCAATTTTTTCCATCACCAGGTCGCGTCCAGGTAGTGTTTTATTGGCATTGAAATTGCGAATTTCCAAGTGGATCTTATTTCTATACTTTGATTCCTCGTATACTTTGACTGCGAGGGCCGTAATTTCGGGGGTAATGGATCCCTGCGGTATCAAGATGAAAAGGATCTTCATGACATAGACGAGGTCGGTAATGTATGCCATGAAGCGCATTATTATGGATTGGCTAGACCAGTATTGGGGATCACACAGCAACGGTAAGAGATGAGATATGGCCACCCACGATGACTTAAAAGCATCCACGCATAACTCTGCTAGCTTGTTTGCTCCCATGAGGGGGAGCGTACAGACTGCTGGAATTATATCCAACACAGACGCCACACCATCCCCAAAACCCCTGTGTCTCGTCAAACACTACTGCCACCATCGGATTGTCCAGCTTACATTTCTTCCCTTGTACCCCTAGAGTGATCTATCATGAGGTGTGTCGTATCCAACAGAGCGGCTTTGAAGTCATCCCCTTGCAGAACCTTGGTGGGGGTAAGCACAGTAGCAAGAAAAGGGATATTTACTTACTTCGTTCGGGTCGTTAAAGTTCCAACCTCGAACAACATCCTCGTGAATGACGAGCAAGTACTTTTTCACCTTTTCCTCGGAAAATCTGATGCTTGCGCCGAGGTTCCTCCAATACCCTAGGTCAAGCTTAGAGGCACAACTCTCTCAGCGATGAGCACGCACTCTGTCTCCCAAGTCTATACAGTCATCAGGTTAGCTCTGAAAAATGCTAGCGTGAATGGTGACGAACTTAATTGTGAGATTGATGTTGGCCTCGATACTTGCCCGCTGAGCCATCTCAGCGAGATACAGTGGTGCATTGCGCTCAAGACTCTCTTCCGTTCCGGAACCCACTGCGGCTCTGTGAATGATGTATCGTTCGATCTCAGAGGTTGTAGTCTTGACCAAGTGGGGGATCGTTGGATCGAGTAGGCCCTCCGTTGCTGCAGTGAATAGAATTAGTCAATTGAAACAAGAGATAAACAGAATTTTAGCACACACCAGAAATGGGTACATGTGGTATGTCACCCGCTATTTCCTGTAGCGGTTTGGTGCAGTAATCATAAAGGAACCGGGGTTTCTCCAATTCTACCCTTGCGATCGCTTCTAGTACGGTCTTCACAGCGCCTGTTTTGGAGAAATTAAAAAGCAGTTGCTTATCCAATAGGTCGGCCTTCGTCAGTACAACAACGATGGGAACTGGTGTAGTCAGGGGCGCGGAATCATGACTCAAAGTAATTTACACACTATCACCCAGAATTTCCTTTCTGTGCCTCAAAAAATCCTCCATCCCGGTCTCAAGAAGTCGTCCCTTGGAATACGGAACCGGAAGACACACCCTGAAAACTTGAGTCGGTTTTATCCCGGCCAGAATAAAGCACCCTACCAAACGGCATGCAGTCTATCCTTTATATCTGGCTTGGCTCGCCGTTCCTTGATAAAACGTATGACCGTATTGATATTATCACCTTCTCCTGCCTCGAGTCCAAGGCTATCGTGGACAACAAAGAGTCCATTTTCCTTTGCGACGAATTCTCGTTCGATGTCGGCTTGGCCTCGTCTGTCATTGGAAACTTTCTGGTTGGCAGTTATGATAACACTATGATTGTATGCAAAAATAGACTCACCACATCTTCCACCCCAAATACTCTATGAATTAGGGTAGACTTTCCGACACCGGTCTAAACCTCTATCAGTGCGATTATTTCTAGATGAGTGAAGTTGGACTCACGTTTCCTATGACCAATAGCCGGAAGCTTGAAGCAACAACAACAAAGATAAATCCACCTGATATTGCGATAGGGTGAAGGAGTATTTACCGAGGACATATCTTTAGAACATCGCTAGTGATGGGTGGTAATGTTCCGCTGTGGACATTTTCGAAGGGAGGGACAGCAGCAAGAGCACCGTGAGAATTTTCATTTCCGATCTCTACCTTAGGATCTGGAGAAACGTGCTGTGGGCTCGCTTGCGCGTCTTCGGTTGAAGGGGCGCTGCGAGGGTTTTGATAAAAATTCGAAGGCAATGACTCGGTAGGGACGCCGAGGATAACTTCGATATCTTTGTGAGACTTGCCAGTGGAGTACACTTTCGGAAGCAAACATGAAACTTGGGCAAAGAGTTATAAGCTTCTCACATTTCCTCCCGGACTGATTATCCCGTGCTTCGGCGTCCACCTCGGTCAGTTTCACAGTGACGGTCTTGACGGAGCGAGAACTTCTTCCAAATGATCGTGTTGGGTAATGTATTGATATAGTCAAGTTATCTTGCACAGGTAACTCACTGAGATTGTAGACGAAAGCTCAGGTTCACATAGCAGCTCGAATAAACGGACATCTTACAGAACTGGATTGAAAGATTGCTTGTGGTGGTTGCCGGGGGAAATGGTGACTGGGATTTCCAAGTTGAAATTCCCTGCTTTCGCTGCGAATGTGACACGGTCTACAGTTTTGCCAAAGTGCTGTTGAACGTTGAGGGTAATATCTAGTATGGCACCATGTACGAGTCAGACCAACGTCAATTTGTAAGGGTAGAACTATTATTTACCCGACACACGGACGACGCTCTCAGATGTTAAGCGCGGCATCACAGCGTGATAGGTACTGAGTCAGAGGGGTGCAACAAGAAATAACAAGGCAAGCACATTTTTATCTATACTCGTACGATAACGATATCGGGTCCTGATCATTATGGACCTTAGTCGCGGCTGGCACTCTACTGGTTGATCATAACTTCTTATCTACAAGTACGAGCGGAAGTTAACTGGATGTCAAGGGAAAAACATCTTACTGCCAGCGGAAACATCTAATAAGAAAGGAGGGGGAAAATACAGTGAGCTCGCAGCTGCCGCATCGAATGTATGTCCAAGCTTACGATGGCTCGATAATTCCCGCTCCTTCTGCTATTTTGTGCATCGCCCTAGTAGTAGCAGTGCAATATCATATCACATAGCGGGGTCGAGCATCCGACCACACATCGTAAGTCCCCTCTACTACCAATACCACCCAAGGCAAGGTGCAAATCCAAACCCGAGATGACACTTTTTTTTCCCGAGTTTATTGTCCTATAAGGCGTACGCCTTTTGCTAGACAGCTACAAGAGGTTATGTACTACGTTGGTGAAATGTCACATTATAGATAGGGTGGCACGGTACCATACATACAACACTAAAGCAAATGGCAGCACCTCAATCCCGGATATCGTAGAACCACCAACCTGTGATGGTGAGGTTCGTAAGTCTCATGGGATCATCTTGTTTTTTCCTGGATTCTTTTCCGCAGCTCTGCCACCCCATCATCAGTGATGCCATATCGTCTGATCATCCGTTCAATTTGCTCCATCACCACATCACGTCCTGGTATGGTATAATTGGCATGGAAATCGCGAATTTCGAGGTGGATCCGTTCTTTATACGTCGATTCTTCATATACTTTGAGTGCGAGAGCTACATTCTCGGTGGTGATGGGCCCTTGCTGCGATAGGATGAAGAGGATCTTCATGACGTAGACAAAGTCGGTAATATATGTCATGAAGCACTTGACTCTCAATTGACTAGAGCAGCGTCGAGGTTCATCATACCTTTGACAAGAGATGAAACAATGCGACTCACGGTGCCCTGTAAGCCTCGGAAACTAGCTTTGCCAACTTGGTGGCTCCCACAATTGGAAGCGCCAAGGATGCCTTGATCACGGAGCTTATGGCCGTGCCTAGAGCATGCATTACGTCGTCGGGGTCTCTGTGTCTTGTCAAGGAATTATTTTGGATCATCGTATCGCCAGGCTCACGGGCTTTTCATTCCATCCTGGGCATCATCTCTCGCAGCATCATCTACCACAAGATTTGAAGCGCTTATTAATGCAGCTTTGAAGTCAGCGCCTTGTAAGACCTTTCTGGCATCAAGTACAAGGGCATGAAAAAGGGCAAGTCCTTACTTTATTCGCGTCGCTAAGGTTCCAAGCCTGAATGATGTCCTCGTGGATGAGGAGCAAATATTTGTTCACTTTTTCCTCGGAAAAATTCATGGTCGCCGTGAGGTCGCGCCAATATCCTAGTATCACGCTCAGAGGAACAATCACCTGGGAAGGGGCACACACTTTTTTTCCCTATGCTGTGCTTCCATGAGGATAGTGTTTGAAAATGATAACATGGAACGTACTTTATTGTGAGTTCAACGTTACCCTCGATACTCACCCGCTGGGCCATCCCAGCGAGATATAGCGGTGATTTGCGCTCAAGACTCTCAAAGCTCGACCGCACCTCCACCTCGCCATGCGGCACGGCCTTGCCAACAATATATTGCGCGATCTCATGGATTGTAGTCTTAACAAGCTGAGGAATCGTCGATGCAAGCTCGCCTTCCACTGTTATATAACATCAATCTAATGAAGTCGACGTGAAAGAAAACCACAAAATTTGGCACGGACCGGAAACAGTCACGTGTGATATACCATGTGTTATTGCTTGTAAGGGTTTGGCGCAGTAATCATCGAGAAATTTAGTTTTCTCTGATTCCACCTTTGCCAACGCGTCTTCTAAGCCCTTCACAGAACGATTTCTAGAGACCTCAAAAAGGAGCAGCTGGTGTAGCAGGTCAACTTTCGTCAGTACAACGACAATCGGGACTGATGACAAAATTAGTCAAGGACAGGGGATTACTTATAGTCCGTTGATTCACGCACTATCACCCAAAACTTCCTTTCCTTCTCTCAGAAAATTTTCCATTCCGGCTTCAAGAAGCCGTCCCTTGGCATACAGAATAGGAAGACACACCCTGGAGACCTTACTTAGTTTGGTTCCGGTTGAAATTTGGTAGTAGTACCTTACCAAACTGCGTGCAATCTATCCTTTACATCTGTCTTGGCTCGCCTCTCCTTGATGAAACGCCTGACCATATTGATATTGTCGCCCTTTCCTGCCTCAAGTCCAAGGCTGTCATGGACAACGAAGAGTTCATTTTCCTTTGCGACGAATTCTAGTTCGATATCGGCTTGACCCCGTTTTTCATTGGAAACGATCTAGTTACATAAAAGTTATGAAAACACCATGATTGCGTGCAAGAACAGACTTACCACATCCTCCACCCCGAACACCTTTCTAATTAAGGTAGATTTCCCAACACCAGACTAAAGTTACTACCGTCAGTCCAATCATTGTCAGATGCGATTTAGTTGGATTTACATTTCCTATGACTAATAGCCGGAAGCTAAAAATATTGTACTTATGACTAAAAAAATCGTAAAGGGTGCTCACCGAGAACAAATCTTCAAGACATCGCTGGTAACAGATGATAAAGGGCTGGTATTCTCCTGGGAAGCCGCCGTGACATGATTTGAAGAGGAACCGTGGGAACTTTTAAAAGGGACTAGTGTTCCGTGGGAATCTTCGAAGTCAACAGGTACAAGCGCAGTGCTACTTTCATGAAGGGGACCACGAGGAGGGTTGGATGGAGCCTGGGTAGTGTAACGAAAGGGCAGAGAACTTTCGAGGGAGGCAGAACTGTCAGGGATTTCAAGAACAATCGAAGGAGGCGACTCAGCAGCAATGCTGATGAAGACTTCGACATCCTTTAAAAACTTGGAGTACACTTTTAAGAGTGAACATGAGATTTTCGGTCAAGACTCGGAGTATGATGTGACTTACATTTTCTCCCGTGCTGATCCCCCTATGCTTCGTCATGCACCTCGCTCAATTTCACAGCGACAGTTTTAGCAGAGCGAGTAGGTATGCCCAACCACCGACTTTGATAATGCATTGTTATGAATAATCTGTCTTGCATGGGCAATATTCTGAGTGTCAATTACGACAGTTCAGGACCATGAGGCAGCGCGAACGAACGATCGTTTGTCTTACAGAATAGGATCAAACAATTCCTTATGCTGATTTCCAGGAGAAATAGTGACGGGGGCCTTTCTTAAAGATCTAGCCTTTGTTTTGAATACGACATGGTCCACAGTCTTGCCGAAATGCTGCCGAAGAGTAAGACTGATGTCTGTGATGCAAAAATCGGTCTACACCAATGAAGGCGTGGCAAAAGTAAAATGTTACCTGATATGTGGACGAGGCCCTCAGGTTGTAGGCGCGACGACATGGCCGCGGTAACTTGCAGTGTATTGGAACGAGCTTGTTAGTATTGAAGGGAAGGTTTGCAGGAAGAGTGTTAACTTGAGCAAAAATCAAAAGAATCAGCAAGGCTGCTGGCAGTGCTGGGGAACACGTGTGTTGCAATGGCACATTTAGAGGTAGATTGGTAGCCATCGTCATTATTTATGAAAACCGCAGCAATATGTCACATTGATGATTCCGATAAGTCAATCATGGGCGCCCTGCAATCACCGTAAGCGCGCAAGGCTCTCCCACTCTTGACGTTAGTAAAAACCGTATACCCCTTGTCGTTCACTTACATATATTTGATCCGAGACATAGCCAGATGAATGAAGCAATCCATTTTTACCGTTGGTCCTTTTAGCTGCTGTAGTTCTATGGTGGCAGGCGCCTAAGCTTATGCTTATGCTATCGAGTCGGCAACACCCGAGACAACATCATGCGATACTGCTATTCTTCAGAATCTTAGGCTCTTCCTCGGTATCTCGAGCTCTCCTGGCACGAGCTCAGGCCCGTGACGATAATCATTCACGTATTGTTTCTAGTTTCTGTCGCCAGTTTACGATCAGCGCTAGAGAAGGAAAGTATTCACACTAACCTTCTCCAGTTAGGTGCGAATGTTTTTTTTTCCTCGTTTATTGTCCTGTCAGACACCGTCTGATGGCGAACATTACATGCGAGTATGTACTGGTGTGAATTTTGACAGGTAAACTGAACTGTAGGAGGTTATGGACCATATAGAGGTTCAACTTCAACACACACGGTACACCATTGGTCTGCCCGACATTCTCTTAGGTGATTGATTGATTGATTTGTCGACTTTTTGATCCTGAACAGCACTACTAAATAACTTATGTATATTACTATATGCTATCACAGAAAACGGCACATCCGTGCCTTCCAGGATTGTACCATGCCAGAAAGCCGGAGATGTTGTTACTCGAGCAGACATCGACGTCCAACGCACTGGGTGCAATGCCTAAGCCAATACACAGGAATCGATGTCCCCGTCAGCGTACCATTCGAGCGTAAGAATTGCTCGGGCACAGTTGAGTATTCCTTCTCTGCACGTGTCACTAAACCGTCACGAACGCGGTTGTTCGACGGACCAATATGTTTACCGGAGATTGACTAGAATCATTGTACCCACGTAGATCCATGAAGCGGGGGACGTTACCCCCCGTCCGGATATGATACCGTGATCGACCCTTCGGTCGCGACAGGAGGAACGCCTAGAACACGTTAGCGGACATGCAATCCTATCGTCGGGACCAAGCGTACCGAGAGGTCGGGCACCACTTCGTCGTCTCTCTGAGGACCGTGTTACCACACGGTAACGACAAGTGATCTCCAAAGCCCGGCACGTCCTACCGTCAAATCACGCGATCAATTTCCCGCCTGTACGCGATGTTGCAGTTCTGGGTCCGGTTCATCGGGCCTGGTCGTTTCCGCGCAATGTAATTTACATAAAGGATGGCACTCGTTACTACTATTTGCGCACTAGCAATCCTCCGACGTTGAAGACCACGTTCTTTCGTCCCATTATTCCTCTGTCCATGTGCTCGAGCTTGTTCCAGCATTTGTTTATACATAACAGGGTAGGCCTGACACTAGTAGTCTGTCCTCTTTACGTCACTCGGCGATCCAAACAAGAGAACGGTAGAACACACGGCAGTCCGACGGAAGCTGCCACGCACCGAGACATATCGTTAGCCTTGGTACAGAAATCACGATTGCACAGCGTCCTTCAGAGATTGGTAGCCTACAGGAGCCGGCTTTGTTGTTTTTGTAGACATATTTCATTTCCATGCGGATTCGTTCACAGAAACGAGGAGGTATATGGTCTCAATATAATCTAGTATCATTGATACCGAGCTGTAAGCCCGTAGTAGCTTACCTGGAATTCGAGACATGCAAAGATACCTCATGCCGCACACTAGGCTACGGTCCATTTAACAGATGGGCCTAGAAGCTGCGAGACAAATATTGCTTGATCCTGGTAAGGTTCGTTCCATACCATGCTTGCTCAACCACGTGACCGCGAAACATTCACAAGATGTCATGCGTACAGGTCGTTTCAAACGACTTTCGTTGGGCACTAGAGTACGGCTGCCATCAAGATTTGTGACCAACCTAAGGCTACTTGTGATAAAAAGAATGTTGGCTCCGGCAAAAGATTTCTAAATCTGAACAGATTCTCACGAGATCGGGTATCCCGGCCGTGTACTTAGCAGATTGTAGGTTCCTGTCACGATACCATCAGGGTACAAATCCAAATTCGAGATAATACATTACATAGAGCCACGGCTGGACGGCATAGTATCATACACTGGTATAGCGCTAAAGCAGGCGGAAGAACCCCCACTTTGGCGATGAGGATAGTCTCAAGGAGTCATCTTCCTTTTTTCCAAGATTCTTTTCCGCAGCTCTGCCATCCCACCGTCAGTAATGTTGTATCGTCTGATCATTTGTTCAATTTTTTCTATAACCACGTCGCGGCCTGGTGGCACTTTATAGGTAGTACCGAAATCGCGAATTTCAAAATGAACCAGATTTCGGTACGGTGATTTTTCGTATACTTCGACTGCAATAGCTACATTCTTGGAGGTAATAGATCCTTGCGGTGACAGGACGAAGAGGATCCTCATGACGTAGACGAAGTCGGTAATATATGTCATGAAGCAACCTAGTTGACTAGGCCAGTTTTGAAACCCACCCACACTAAATGAGATGGAACATGACTCACGACGACTCAAAAGCCTCGGCAAGTAAATTTTCCACCTTGGCCACTCCCTTAGGAAGTTCCAAGGGCATCTTTATCAAGGCGCCTATAAGTTCAGCCAGGGTATGTATCATGTCATCCCCAGTATCTCTGTGCGTCGTCAAGCACCATTTTGGATCATTAAATTATCCGGCTCACGAAGTTCCCTGTTGGTTCTGAGCACCATCCACCGCAAGATTCGAAATCTTCAATAAGCTAGTTTGAAAGTCATCCCCTCGTAGGATCTTCGCGCTGTGACGTAAGAACTAAAGCGTGAAGAGGAACGATTTCTCACCCCCTCCGGGTCGTTAAAGTTCCAAGCTTCAATAATACCCTCGTGGATGTGGTGGAAATACTCGTTTACTTTTTCCTCCGAAAACTCTATGATTGCACCGAGACCCTTCCAATATCCTGGTATCACGGTCAGGAACGTAATCCCCTAATAAATGAGCACGCACTCTCCTTCCCGAGTCTGTGCGGGTATGAGATTAGTTTGAAAATGGTAACATAGAGCGTACTCGATTGTGAGGTTGACGTTGGCCTCAATGCTCGCCCGCTGGGCCATTTCAGCAAGATGCAACGGTGCTTTACGCTCAAGACTCGACTGCCGTTCCATCCCGGTATTCGTTACGGCTCTCTGATTGATATATCGCTCAATCTCAGAGGTTGTGGTCCTGACCAGTTGCGGAATCGTCGATTCAAGCCCGCCCTGCGTTGCTACATAAAATTAATCTATTGACGAAAGGAGCGGAAGAGGACAACAAATAGTAACACACCGGAAACAGCTACGTGTGGTATGCCGCCCGTTATTGCTCGTAGGGGCTCGGAACAGTACTTTTCAAGAAACTTGGGTTTCTCCGACTCTACCTTTGCCAGCGCTTCATCTAAATTCTTCACGGAACCCTGTTTGGAGACATCGAAAAGGAGTTGCTTGTCTAGCAGGTCAACCTTCGTCAGTACGACAACAATCGGGACTGATCATGAAACTAGTCAGGGACGGGGAATCATGACATGTTGATCTACACACTATCGTCCAGAATCGCCTTTCTTTCTCTCAAAAAATTTTCCATTCCGGTTTCAAGAAGCCGTCCCTTAGCGAACGGAACGGGAAGACACACCCTGAAGACTTTGCTCAGTCGTGTGCCAGTCGGGATGGGACATCCTACCAAACGGCATGCAGTCTATCTTTTATGTCCCTCATAGCCTGCCGTTTGCTGACAAACTGTTTGATCTTATTGAGATTGTCGCCTTCTCCTGCCTCAAGCCCAAGGCTGTCGTGGACAACAAAACGTTGATTATCCTTTGCGACGAATTCTCGTTCGATGTCAGCTTGACCTCGTTTGTCGTTGGAAACTTTCTTGTGAAAAATTGGTAACAGGGTATTCAAAGGCAACAATACACTCACCACATCCTCCACCACGAATACCTTTCGAATTAATGTAGACTTCCCGACACCAGACTAAAGTTTTCAGCATCAGTGGGACCATTGTTGGACGAGCGAAACTGAATTTACGTTTCCTATGACAAGCACCCGGAAGCTTGAAGTAATCTAGCAAATATGACGATAAGGAGTACAAGAGTGCTTACCGAGGGCATATGCTCAGGACATCGTTGGTGTGAGACGTTGACGGGGCACTCTGGTGAGGATTTTCCTGTAAGGCCGGAGCGGAGTCCAAATTTCCGAGGATAACCGGAGGGGCACTGGATGCTGCAGAACCTTCGAGGGCAGGTGGAGAGGACGTATTTTCAGGGGGAGCACTAACGGGGGCAAATGGAGAATGGGAGCTTTCAAGAGGGTCCGGAAAACTTCCGGAGTGGGGAGGTGTCACAGGAACTTGTGAGGAGTCAGCAGGAATTCCGATGAAGACTTCGACATCCTTAAAAAACTTGGAGTAGACTTTCAAAGGTAAACGTGAAACTTTCAATCAATAAAGGAGTATGACTTGCCTTTCCCCCCGTGCTGGTCATCCTGTGCTTCACCATTCACCTCGCTCAATTTCACAGCGACGGTTCTAACAGAGCGAGTGCGTATACCGAACCACCGATTTGGATACTGCATAGCTATGAACAATCTGTCTTGCACACGCAATTCACTAAGTACCGATAATGACAATTCAGAACCATCAGACGCGAGTGAATGTCTTACAGATTGGGATCAAACAGTTCCCTGTATTGACTGCCAGGAGAGACATTGACCGAGACCTTCTTTAAAAGTCTACCTTTTGTTTTGAATATGACATGGTCCACAGTCTTGCCAAAGCGATGTCGGGTGGTAAGGGAAATGTCTGTGTTGACAAGAGTTGGTCTACGTCAATGAAAGAGTGGCTCAACCATGATTCACCTGATACGTGGACGAAGTTGTCAGGTTGTGAAGGCGACATGGTCTCGTCGATCGATCAGGCCACTAAGTCACAGGAAGTGATGCGGCATGGGGAATGCGTGTGGTGCGTTTGTTGTTGTTATGAGCCTGGGCGCGGTTTAAGATGCTGTGCATGGCCCGGCGGTGCTTCACGTTAGTTAGTTGCTAGCTGGACATGATTGCGGGATATAGATGATTGTCTCGCATACAAATCCAATGAAGTAGCTACTCGGCGATGTGCCAGCGCGTTCAATGGTCAATCCTCCCATGCACTGTCTGCACTGTCGATCGGCGGTTGTAGCCCCCAGTGGTACGTCACAGCTTATGGCAACCAGTATCTGAGGTCGAGCGTCCGCGTCATGGAGGGAGTCCCGCACTGGCAGGCGCGAAGATAGATTGCACTGGACAATATTGCAAGTAAGACCGTATAACTGCATGGATGCAAGAATCGAAGCAGGGTAAATAACGGTACAACCGGCGTAATGGCAGATTGTCACTCACACGCACGGTCCGAGGAGTCGGCATTATGCCCCAGAATATTAATAGCCGGACTCAGGAAGTCCTTCAACCGTTTCATCACGATACATCACCATGGTACACAACAAGCACAGAAGGACCTTTATCGTTGGATGTGGATGTACTGCATTCATCAAGGTACCTGCGCTAGAGTTGCATGTTCGTTTCACTAACGTGAACACTCTGTAGCCCAGAGGTCAAAGAACGACGGAAGACGTGAGCTTCTACGAATCCGATTTTGGGCGCTTTGATGCAATTAAAGTGGCTCCGTTCGTCAGATGGGCCTAGAGGCCGCGACGAAAGCTTTACTTGATGCAGGTGATCAAGCTCGACCCATCTCCTTGAATGGGACGTACGCTTATCGTACTTTCAAGGCATCACATATGATGAGGTTGAAACGGCATTCGTTGGTCACTGTTATGGGGACTCAACTAGTGGGCAGGTCAGCAGCTGTCCTTCTACTGACCGTTCTCTGTCCTCATAATGTCTCAACTTGTCTAGCGCGCTCTCTACAACCTCGGTATGACCGGAATTCCCATCACGAATGTCAACAACAACTGTTCCACCGGCAGCACCGCACTCTTCAATGCCAACAACGCCGTCAAGTCCTCTCTTGTCGACTGTGCGCTGGCCCTCGGGTTTGAACGTATGGCCCCGGGAAGTCTAAAATCCAACTTCCCCGATCGTCCACCTCCGACCATTCTTTTCGGGACCAAGACGCAAGAGCTAGAGGCAGACTTGGGGACGGGGAACAATTACGGACCACACGCCGCGAGGATTTTTGGAAATGCTGGACAAGAGTATTGCGAAAAGTATGGCGCTGAGATCACTCATCTGGCCAAGATAGGTGTGTCCCGTTCGCGCTGAAGGTTGGCATGATAGCCATCATCTGCCATACTTTGAGCGTCAATTACTAAAGAACGATGGCACGATAGCGGCGAAGAACCACAAACATTCTGTTAATAATCCATACTCACAGTTCCGGAATGGCTGGACTGAAGAACAAGTTTTGAATTCGGCAAAGATCAATAACCAGCTGACCAAGTTTATGTGCAGCCCAACATCAGTAGGCGTCTCACCACTGCCTTCTCTAGTTACTGCTCACTCTACTATTCCCGTAGGATGGCGCGGCGTGTTGCATCGTTGCGTCCGAAGGTTTTGTTCGTGCACATAGACTCGAGAACCAGGCTATCGAGATTGTCGCCCAAGCGCTCGAGACTGACGACCCGGCTACCTTCGAGTCCGGAAGTGCAATGGAAGTGGCTGGGTATAGTATGTCAAAACGATGTGCTGATAAGGTCTTTGCGCAAGCTGGTTTCGCACCGGGGCAGGGCCGAGACCAGGTAGGCGTAGTAGAGCTGCACGACTGTTTTGCTTCCAATGAGGTACGTGTGGTCTGTCCGCTTGCTTGACGCATGGTTTGATCCTCGTTTGCCAGCTTATCACGTATCCTGCACTTGGACTTTGTGCCATTGATGCCGCTCACAAATTGGTGGAGAACGGCGACAACACCGTGAGTCAACAGCGGCAGACTGCTAAAATTTCTGAATGCATTTCACTGTGCGAAGTACGGTGGAAAATACGTCGTGAATCCCAGTGGTGGACTTGAGGCTAAAGGGCACCCGCTTGGTGCCACGGGGTTGGGAATGCATTTCTATATCACCAGTACGTGATCCCCTCTCCCCGATATATGCTCTGACCGTGCCATACAGTGCAACTTCGCGAATGTAAGTCAACACCCCAGTCATGTTCGCCTGTTCTCTCAGTATTGATCACATGTGTAGGGGCTGGCCCGATGCAAGCACTGGGACTCTTTGCTGCAGACAAACGTGGGAGATATGGTCTCGTGCACAATATCGGTCTCGGCGGGGCGGTGGTCGTCAGTTTGCTGCGTCGTCCTGAATTCTTTAAACCTGGTGGCGTCGATGGACGGACGAGGTGCGCAGCAGCTTGGGCGATTTCATTGCCAGTTGAACGACCTCACGTCCGTGCCATTTGACATAGACTGGGATACAACCACGGATGTGAATGCAACCCTATCACGCTTGGGGATGTGGACAAGGTTAAGTCGAAGCGCTCGTCGCAATACGTGCTCCAAGCCGCAAAGTTGTAAGAAGCGAGCAGACGATTTATGTAAAGGATTATGTTTGTATCGTTATGGCACTGATTTGAATTAGTTGTGCGCGAACCCCGGGTTCTCCATGGAATGCTTCGAGGCTGAGCGCTGAGCGTCTTTGTTTTTCGCGGAGAGGTACAACGATAGACGATCTCATAATCCATGATTTGAAACGGTATCAACATCCATTTCATAAAATTGATCCGTCTCCATCGTAAATAACAGGTGGGTAATCGTACACTGATAGAGTAGGGAGTGACGTTACAGGCAATGCGAATGCGGAAACGTTCTGGACTGACGTCGCTCGTGTCGCATCACAATTTAGCTTGTTCAAGCAAATACTTTGATGACTTTTTCGCCTTAGCCTTGTCTAGGTCCTCGTCCGTAATAGGCCTACACTCTGCGCCGTGATTGTACCCGAGCCTTGTGTGGACATCAATATGATTTTGAAATGCAATCCAAGAAGGGACGGTACCTCGTTCGGCCATCCTCACCGCCAGTTCGATAAAAGTCGGGGCGGCGCAACAGAGTGACTACCACCGCGCCACCGAGACCGAGGTTATGAACGAGACCGTATTTTCCGCGTTTGTCGGGGCCATCAAATAAGTGCAGTACCTGAGACTTGTCGCACCCTGCGTCCGATCAGTGGTGGAGCAACGACGGTGAAGTAAAAAGGAGCACGTACATCCACGTAATTGCACTACACAGGGATCGTGCACGGCTAAGTATGTATTACTCTGCATATGAAGAGGCGCCTGACACATACTCGTAATCGAAAAGTGCATTCCAACCCCGGTTGCACCAATGGGATGGCCGCGTGCCTCGAGACCACCACTTGGGTTGATGACGTATTTGCCGCCGTACTGCATTGGATTTCCATAACAGACTTGCAAGGTGGGTGAACCTTGAGCTTACGGTGTTATCCCCATCCTCCACAAGCTTGTGAGCCCCTTCTGGAGCGCAAAGACCCAAAGCCGGATAGGAGATGAGCTGATCCACATTCGATGTCATGTTCAAAGGGTAACGGGAGACACGACCACACCCACCTCGTTCGAAGCAAAGCAATCATGCAGCTCGATCACGCCGACTTGGTCTCGCCCTTGTCCGGGTGCGAAGCCGGCCTGCGCAAAGACCTTGTCTGCGCATCGTTTCGACATGCCGTACCCGACGACCGCTATGGCGCTGTCTGCGTCATAGGTGTCCGGATTGTCTGTCTCGAGCGCTTGTGCGACGATTTCGATGGCTTGATTCTCGAGCTTGTGAGCGTGCACGAAGTCCTCGGAAGCGATGACGCAACAGGCTGCACCGTCCTAGCCATTGGCATGTCAGCGACCCCGCAGTGCACAACGCGGCGATCGATCATCTCACAGACGTAGGCGTGCACATCAACTTTGTGAGCGTGTCGGTCACCTTGGGTGCATTCCGCACTTGCTCTTCCGTCCACCCGTTCCGAAATTGCGCATATGGATTGCTGACAGCGTGCTTGTGATTTTTCGCCGCTGCGATGGGAGAGGGGGGGGGGGGGGGCACGTCACGTCCAGACTTCAGACCCCCCTTCCCTGCAGAGACGTGACAACGCACCGATCTTGGCAAAATGCCCCGCGTTGGCGCCATACTTGGCACAAAACTCCTTTCCGGCATTGGCAAACATCCGCGCGGTGACGGGTCCAAAGTTCTCCCCAAGGGTCTCCTCCAGCTCGACGGACCTCGCGCCGAGCAGCGTCGTCGGCCCGATCCGGTCCATGAACTGGTTCGTGAAGGAGCCGGCGTGCATGCGTTCGAAACCGAGCGCGAGCGTGCACTCTGCAAGGCGGGATTTGACGGCGTTGGCGGCGTGGAAGAGGGCGGTGCTCCCGGTGGAGCAGTTGTTATTGACGTTGGTGATTGGGATGCCGGTCATGCCAAGCCCGTACAGTGCGCTCTGGGGGCAAACCAGTGCACGTCAGTTAGTTACCATGGACTGGAAAGGGAGGTGATGAAAGTCCCACTTGACCACTGGTGGATTCGCCGTAACAGTACCCGACGAAGGCGGCTTCGACATGGTCGTAGGTGATGCCTCGAGAGCCGTTCTTCAAGATGTCTACCGAGGAACGGTGTTGCACGCCTTACCTGCGTCTAATAGCGCTTTCGTCGCAGCCTCCACACTCATCTAATGGCACGGTATATGAATCGAACATAAAGCAAGCGAAAAGACGGAGACACACTTCTTCAGTCGTTCTTTCTCCTCTGGGCTGCAACATACATGGTGAACCTCTTCGTCGATGCAAATTGGGGAAATACCTTGATGAACGCTGTAGACCCACATCCAATAATGAATGTTCGCCTAAATTTTGGGGAGAAAGGCATGGTGAGGTTGGCGATGGTATGGCCCTTCACGATGACTATCTTTATAGATAGCAACACGGATAATAACCGGACTCAGTAAATGCAGTGAGCGCCCAGTTTCTGATGGGCAGTGTCAATAATCCTGCACGTTGTCATCACACTTTGGCTGTGATCCTGAGTAAGGATTCTCATTCGGATCAAGAATGTACAGCTTCAGCTCCGGCAAATAGATACAGAATCAGTCTCCGTATAACCTTGTCATCGTCAGCACCACGTTGTCATGAGTGTGAGTCCAGCCTACCTCTACATTCACGCTATTGCCAATCAAACGATACTTGGACTTGGTCGATACACCTGGTGGCCATATGAGATCACTGGTGTGAGTGAAATGAAAGAGTCGGAGGAGCTCCACAGGGGTAAAGTATCGGAGTTCAAGGGAGTCTAATATGCGCACGGCGTTCTCATCGCCGCTGGCGTGACGGCGGAGAAATGTGTCAAAAACTTCGGTAGTCTAGCGCACAGCTGCATAAACGAAATCCGAAACGATCGATAGGACCAAAGAGTCTCACGTCAAGATCTTCATTCATTTGGAGGATAGAGCCTGCGCGTTCCACGAGTTTGGTGTATCCTGACCGGCTTGTTAATGGTTGGTTTTCAATGAAACCTGGAGTACCTCTAGTGAAACAGCATGTTCTTGCACTGGACGGCAGGACGATATCGAATAAACGGCCCCACTTGGTCAGCACACGGTCCGGAATCCTGAACTGGGCAAGCATTTCCTTGTCCATCGTCGAGTCAATGTACTGTCTCAATTCTGGAGCATACAAGGTGTTGTTTTGAGAGTCATGATGGAGAGGGAGATGATCGTGCACATGATCTGATCCAAGACCAACAAACGTGAGTGGTGAAAGCTTCGCGAGGAGATAATACCGCAGTCGTGAGTTGGGGATACCAAACTGCAGTGGGTTTAAACCGAATTCCGCCGTGATGTATCCAAACTTCTGCAGAGTAGATACGAGGTGGTCTCGCGTCGTAGAGTCCTTACGAGCGATTCAGAAATGTCCTGACGAGACGCTGGCATCGTTCACGAGTCACGCACTTGGAATCCGGCCACGTTTTCTACGAGCAGGTATCGCGGATGCATGCCCTGGGCCGTTAGTTCCGGCAAGACATCATCCATGAGATGCAAGAACGACTGCGCGCGCGGATCGGCCGCCCCTTTGGCGGAAGGATTGAGGACAGTATACGGTTGGCACGACGGAGATAGAAGCCACAGGTCAGCCTCGAGCGGGGCGAGATCTGCGGCGGTAAGCGTTGCAATGTCTGTCTACATTCCGTGTCAGGCTAGCCATAAGGGGACCGGTCGGTTGGTTTGACAGGGTTGAAAGAATGACCTTACGGACGATGCCCGGTCCGAGGTTCGCGGCGTAGACCTGACATGCGGTCTGGTCCCAGTCGTAAGCGGCGACCACCGTCGCCCCTTGAATACCGCTACGACGGAGCGCCAGATGGAGGCCTCCTACAGAAAAAAAAAAAGAAAAAAAAAGTAGATGAGGTCGATCGCCTTCTAAACACACACCAATGCCGCTATAAAATTCGATGGCGCGCACGATTCTTTGCGGATCTCGCATAGCAACGGCTCGGATTTAATTGCTTGCAAAGATAGGCCGGCTCCCAATCATCATTCTTGGATTACGTCAGCTAATTGCACTCTCGCCCCGTTCCTCGTCGGTCGACTTGCTTTTCGACCCTTTTTCTCTTTCTTTTATCGTCTACCCACTGGGACTGGGCGTGCTCGTCGTCTTCGTGCGCACGGACCCATCATCGCAACGCCCGCAGCATCAGTTCATGGATTCGCGCATGCATGCAGACACCCATCGCTCGCATAACGAACGCACGACTTCCCCGGTCTTGTCCCCGTCCCCGGCCATCACCTTGACAAAGTCGCAATCGAGGCCTCTTCTCACAGACCTGGCCGGATGGCCATCGTATTCGGATATGCGCATACGAGCCCCTGGCAGCAAGAATGGCAGCGGTCTGCACCCATCTGAGAGCCTCACGAGGTGCGCCAATCCTCATTCTCCACATGAATTTCAATTTCATCGCGTTGGGATAGCGAAACCCCTGGGTTGGCTTCTTCACTTTCCGCATTCCAAAAGTCGGGTCATCTCCCGACACCACTGAGGTGTGTTTCTCGGCGCGTTCTCCCTTTTTTTCTCGTGCATCTTGCTTGTTTCCCAACGATCCGGATGCTTGTCTTTCTATTGGTCACTTTCTCGGTGCACGGCTAACATGAGGACATTTCAGCCCTGGAAACATGTCATCTTATCTCCTTACGAGAACCCCTACTTCATCTCAAGAGTAAGCCACCATCCGTCTTAGGGGCCCTCGATCGTCCATAACCCACGCATAGCAGTCTACAGCCGGACCAAGAGTTGAATGTGCTACCGACAGAGTTCCGATCCCATGCGTATGCTTGCTGAATAGGTTGTGTCGCACCCCTCTTACACGTATGGTTGTAGGTCACCTCCACCATTCCAATTGCATTCGATTCCAACACCAGATCCCAGGTATGAAAGATCAAATGGATTCCTGGTGCAATTCTCACGCATGCATAGCCCGCTTGTAGCTCGGTCACATCTACTATCTCAGCCTCTACGCACCAATGCTGGCTTGCGATTTCGGTATGTGAGCGGATTCAATTCTCATGATAAGGATGGTCATAATAGCGACAGAGCATCCACTCCGCCACGTACGCCTTCACGACAACCATCGACACGACCAATAACACCTGTCTTGCAATCTCGTCCTTCAACCTCTTTGCCACGAAGACCAGCGAAGAGAACGTCGTCGCCAGCAGAATCTTCACGCCCTTGCAGTGCAACGTCACGAAAAGTAAAGGACGAACCCGGGATTGACGCT
>JBBPLE010000238.1:26893-41725 GCA_038089675.1 Boletales sp. KT-2023b | reverse complement strand
CTCGATTAGACGATTTATACCGCGTCTCATCCTTGTTCTAGATATACGTTGGTGGCATCCTGTCCTTTGGCATGAACTGCACACTCGGCTCCTTGTCGGCTTTCTTACCCACAATTATTGAGACGATGGGGTATTGTATGTACACCCCGGCACACATAGTGCATGAAGAGCGATTGATCGAATGCGCACTTTATTCTAGCACCTGCACTTTCCCAACTCATGACCGTCCCTCCATATGCAGTAGCCGGCTTGATTTTGATGGTCTTGTGTCACATTTCCGATTGAGTCCAGAGCCGCGGGCCCATGGTCATCGCTGGATACATATTGGGAGGAATTGGCTATATGTTCGTCTCCCACTCCACCCCGCTCGCCCCCTTCACTTCTTATTCATGCATACAGGATTCTTTTCACTGTGACGGAGAAATACATTCACATCCGATATTTTGCCACGTTTTGCGTTACCGCAGGCGCATATGCCAGCCTAGGACTGCTACTTGCATGGTGTGCGTGTGTGCCTACGCACTTTATGTTCATTGCATGACTGACGCTCTTCTCATCTCTACTCTTTCCAACCCTCCCAGTTACGCATAATCTAGGGTCGGAAACGAAACGTGCAGCGGGCATTCCCCTACTTTCTGCAATCGGGCTAACGAGAACCATTCTGGGGGCTCACTTGTACCCTCTGACCGATGGGCCAACCTATGTGTGCGTTCCTTGCCTTGCGTGACTCGCGGTTGACACCCACATCAACACCACCAGCCGCGGCTTTGGAGGTGATCCCGTCCTTTTCGCTCGCCCAACCGGGTCGTCGTTACTCACCACCTTTTTCATGAAAAGCATCCGGTGCGCTCATGTTCCTGGCTGCGCTCGCAGCCCTGATCCTCGCTGTGCGTATCTCCCCTGGTTTGCTCCCTGCTCACGTGTCGAATGATCCGTCCCTCACCGTAGATCTCATACCGACGGGAAAATGCCTTTCGAAATGCCGCATATGGTGAACCTGACCTGGATGCCCCGGAGGACACTTCCGAGTTGGCAGACAAGGTCGGCGCCTTGCTCTACCTTGGTCCCCTGTGCTTATGCTCACGCACACACACGATTACCCTCAGGTCCCTGGATTCAGATACCTTACATGAAGAACGAAGCGTGGACAATCTTATGGAAATGTGCATGAATGCATGCATGAAGGGAATGGGAACAAATAGCATGTACATAGATCATACGTTTTTTTATGGGAGAAAGCCACGAGACTTCGGTGTTGTGAGAGGCAAGAAAAGAAGAAAGGGGTCGTAAACGTTGCAAAGGAAGGATGCAAACAAGTCCAAAAAGACACAAGTGATCCATGACATGGAACACGATGTGATAAAGAGCAGACTCTGCCGCAGAGTCGCATACAAAAACGATACATCAGCCAGAGATACCCTTTCACATACAGTAACTTCTTCATCCGTCTTAGCATCGTCCACGCAAAATTGGACGCACAGTGCTTCCACGCAATCCGTGACTATACCCTCGGCCACAGGAATCTTGCATGACACCGGGTCGTAGTCAGATACTGGCATACTGCGGTGATGGACCATCCCATACCTGTTGAGCAAGATATGAACAGACAAAGCGGTCACCCAGTGGTTCAATAAAGGCCCGGTCTGCGAGGCGGAGGCGAGAGCGACGATGGCAAACAGTTCCGTGACCAGAGTATGAAAATATAGAGACGAGGACGTCCAAAAGGGTGGTGAAAGCAAAATAAATCAGGTACGTATGTTCAGATTCTAGGCCATGGAATGTCAAGCTTAAATAAAGGAGGACGGGAAGCTACATAAAGGACGTGTGATCTCACCATCAGTAAGCAAACCTTCGACTCGGGGTTTCAATGACACAGGTGGTAAGGCTGTAGTACATAAGTGCTTGAGGCTTCACGCATTCCAAATTGCCCGAGATGAACAAGCCGGTGGATGTATTGCATCCTCTTCAAGTTGTATATTCCCTTCTCCCTTTTGTCTAGAAACACCAAATAAGCGGAAAAAGTTACCTACACTAAAGTGAGGAAGCAGGACTGGCACTAAGGGCTACACACTCAGCCACACTTGGAGGTTGGCAGCACTTTTTAGGTGTTCCCACGCTTCGAGAGACCAGTCGACCAGATATTAGACCCACGACCTCGCTGGACGCCCCACCAAAGTCCTAATTTGGCCACATAGGCCTCGCCAGCCCTCTGATATGCTACATGCGCGTCCCCATGTAACCTTGCGGCGCCGCACACTGAGCCTGTTACCTGACATGCTCCGTCACCGATGGAAGTCACGGTTCTGCCAAAGGTTTGTTGTTGTCGTGCACCATTCCCATCATCTCCCAATGTGTGCGAATACTTCACTCGCCCTTCCCCTCACAATCTGGGCGTGTCCAGAAATTCCTTTCGTCATTCATTGCGTGTCCATTTAATCAGGAAGCGCTCAACAACCGGGCCAAGTCATGCGGGAGGCACGCATAAGTTTGGACATGGGTTGTCGGTGCATCTCGTTTGTAAATGTGGGGTATCATTTGACCTGATTAGGTTTATTTTTTCTTTTTTTTTGGCCACAGAGTGCTTCATTGGAAGAGAAGCGCGCCGAGTACTACAGCGACTTGCAAGACCGACTCGATCTCATCCTCACATTCACCGAGCTGCTAGTCCGAGCAAGGTTTGCGCCCTTGGTCACTAATGGACAAAATTGAAATCCAGTGCGAACGGGCACGTGAGTAGACACTTGTGAAACTGCATTCCAGTGGTGACGGCCAATCGTCATGTGCAAGCGGTCACAATGCAGTGGGGATCATGCTGTCGTGGCCGCTGAGTGCTGAGGAGTCGTGTTGCTGCAGGATGGCACGCGCACATCAGAGAAGGGGATGGCAGTACACGTGGACGTCACGGGGGGACCTGCAGACAGGCCGACACTGTACATCGGGAGGGTAAGGGCCGCGCCCATCGGACGAAGTCACAGGATGATGGTGCATCTTGGGAGGACAAAGGCAAGGAGACGTGAATGAGGCATAAATGAGGATGAGGCCCATGCGAGGCTCACTTGAAGCCCCCACAAGCTGGGTCTAAGAGATGTATTTTTGGGACTATTTTTGATTGTCCCATGTAAACCATTGATCGAAAGCGGGGAAATTGACAGGCGGTGCAGTACGTGAGTAATGCCAATACTCTGACCAAGTACTTGATGCGCCCTTGCCCGAATTTGAACAGATAGAATGCCGTATACCTGGTCAAGTAGTTTCCTGGCAGTCTCCGACGACTTATTAAATCATCACGCTTCTGAAGTTCCGATGTTGGCTCATTTGCGCAGCACCCCACTTTTTTGTGGTACCACGATTGCATCACCTCATGCACCCGTATTCTTCCACCGTAGCCCTGATCTCAATCTGATGGCTTCCGCTTCACCACCACTCATTGGGAGCATCCAGCTAAATAATTGTTCAGCTCGTATGACGACCTTGGCATTGCCCGCATGTTGAGCTTACTGTCCCTGTTAGTTGTGATTCTCACTGCTGTCTCTTATGACTATAGTAAGTAACACATGCGTTTTTGTGTTTCTTTACTGAAACTCAAGTTGTCAGTCCTCACATTTTCGGATGAGGTGAGAGCGATGGAACTTCATGCGACAATATCAGAGTCTCACACATTAGAAACGTTTTCAGGTGGAATATATCTGGGTCAGTGACATTTTCGTCCTCGTGAATGTATACATTAACCTCGCTATAGAAGAAGCGCTGGTCATGGGTGTCTTTGATATTTTTCCTTGTGTGTATTCCACGCCTAAAATCTTGAAATACTCTTGATATTTGGTATTCAGGCTCGGTATTTTGGGCTCTGCACAGTTATGTACGTTGATTTCCACTATGATATATACAATCCCTGACCAGTTCACTAGGTTGTCCGTCCTCTGTATGTCTAGAATTCGAACCTACATGTTTCCGAGCTGACATGGACTGATCAAAGGGGGGAGTTCATTTGTTCCTGGCCAAGCCAAGGTAATTTCTGTGCTACTGGTATTAGCAGACATGCTAACAATGTTCAAATACGAGCAGACGTATGTCCTCATGATTCACCAGTGAAATTTCTGAGCACCGATTCTCTTGATATCGGATAGTTGTATGTATACATTTAATATTTCAAATGTTCCCTTAGCTCAACAATAGTTTGAAAGGCGGAACACTTTATATCTGTACCACCTGGGCCATCTTGATGTTTTTCGTTGCTGCAGACTGTAAGATCCGGTTTCGTGTTTTCTCAAAATTGATGACAATTTCACGTGAAGGGGCAATGATTCTGCGGGTATGGGCATTGTACCGTCGATCAAGGTTCATCCTTATCACCCTCTGCATATTGTGGGCCATTGAAGCCATACCATATCTGATCCTGAGCGTATGGATCACCGCCCAGCATAAAGGAGATATAGGTATGTGAACATGGCCTCGATCTGTGGATCCCTTGGCATAAACAATCCAATCACAGTTGTTCGCACGGATGTATTTGATTTTTCATTCTGTGCACAAGAAATCAGCAACCCTATATTTCCCCTATTGTTAAACATCAACGAGATCCTGTTCGGAATCTGGTTGTGCTCACTGATCACTATTTGCTTCGCCTCGGAGGCGATTACCATGTACAAAGCAACAAGACAGATTCACCTGAATCGTTACATGAATCTCGTCATCAGGGAAGGAATGGCGTACTTTCTTGCGTTCGTCTGCGACTCGTTCCTTCCTATCGCTTGCGCTTCCGTCTAATGCAGACCATAGCATCCTCAGTTGGGCGCTTATTAACACACTTATAAACCCGAATAATCTTCCGGCAGACAGATGGCAAATCATAGTCCTCGGGGCAATAAAATACATACCTCCATTCGTCCTGGTCCCCCGGTTCGTCTTGAACCTGCGAATACTATATGCACGCGACCTCCGAGCCAGGTGGTCAAACGAGATCGACACAGCATTTGGGTTCAACCCAACAGGGCGCCGTGGTGCCCCTGCAAGTACGACTTTATTAGTGGAATCCTGGGAGAACAAGGAATCAGGAGCAACAGAAGTAATAGAGTTGGAAGAAAGAGGGTTGGTAGCGGATTAGGATAAAGCATGGGTCGACACAATTATGATAGGCATCAATAACATAACAGTTGCTGTGATGGTCCCAGCCCACAAGTTTGAAAACGTATGGTTTTATTCTCGTTTTCCTACCTTGTCTCTATTCACTCAACCGGGATCTACGATAAGGATCCTGAAGCATGTATGTCAAGGTGGGCAGTAAGCACAGACGATCGGAGGGTACAACGAAGGACGCTCAACAGCCCGTCGACTCGGAAATCATTACGACAGAGGAAAGTACAGATGTTGATGTGGAACACAGATTAGAGAAAAGAGTGGCGGAAAATGCAACGCACGTCATGCTGCTCCGTACGTCCCTACGCAACACTGAAGGTAATGAATGCGGGATGATTAATGTTCTACCTGAACGACTCGGAGATTCACAACCTTGAAGGCGAGTAAAATGTGAATCACGCTGAAAGACTGCGAAGAAATGGATGGTGTGGGCACCCAGGAGACCGTACGAGGCGCTGCTCATCTAGAACGATATCGATGCCTGTCGGGACAATGGAGCCAGCGGCTGGAGTAGCACGGATGGGGTGAGAACTCTAAGAGGGAAGATGAAACTTTATTATGAAAGCTCCTCGCATACCAACTCGAAATTGACGTCAACGTCACGGCACTGAGGCTGTAGCAATCGATGATTGCATGTGGTTAAATTGATTTTTATCGATAAGCTAGAATTCCCCAATGTTTTGAGATTTAGTTTCACATCAGCAACTTCCTTCCATCGAAGCGCGGAGGCATTCCTCGTCCGATGCGGTGATGCCGAACACATTTGCGTTTGTCATATATTCCTCTTTGAGGCTGGGAACGTTTCGCGAACGAAATACTTACACACCACTCCCTGACTCCTGCAGAAATTTTTGGGGACCCTTCCAGTTTGCCCAATGTCTTCAAGTTTACAGGAAACCGCTACAAACATTCAGTTATATGATTACGTCACTGGTATTCCTGTTTACCGAGTTCAATTTCGATCAACTTACTTGTTCACGCAGTTGTGGTCATGGCTGCTGTTGGATATGATTACAGTGGGTGTTCCCGGATTTTACCACGTTAAACAAACTAGACTCTCCCAGTCCTTACATCCGCAGACGAGGTATGACGGCCGAGATATGAAAGACTTCGGCAAAGTTGCGCTGACATCCTTTTCAGATGGAGTATATCTGGGTGTCCGTCAACGTATTCTGCCTGTGATATATTATAATTATTCTGATGTCACCACAGAACAAGCCGTGGATGTTGGTGTCCACAATGTTTGTCCTTGTATGTGTTCCAACTGTCCCTACCAACCCGAGCTTATCATTATCTTCTAGGCTCGTTATTGTGGACTGTGTTGTATAATATTTGCATGTGTCTACTGGGGTACATAGGAAATGGTCCTGGCTTACTCGCTAGACTCAATGGCATGAGTTCGTTCAAGCCACTTTGTTCCTAGTTTGTTTGACCTGATCAAGCTTAAACATAGTAGGGACATCATTCATATCTGGCCTCGCAAAGGTGAGTGCTTGGGTTAATGGCCAGTTGTGGTACTCAAATTGCTATAGTTGTATGTATCCAGCTTTTGGATTTTGTTGCTAATACCTTTTCAACGTATCCTCTCCCGACAGGTGTAAGTACAATTTTCTTCCGTTTCCGATGACTGTTTTCAGATACTTGGAAGGTGGTGTAATGATCATCATTTCCCAGTGGGCTGCATTGAGCTTCACTTGTGCTGCGGAATGTGAGGATCTGCTTTTTTTGCTGCCGAGTCGAACAAGTCACAAACTCGGTAGAAAAAGCGTTGATGATCCTCCGTGTATGGGCATTTTACAATCGATCAAGGATACTCCTTGCCATTCTCTTCGTGTTTCTCACAATCGAAATTGTCCCGCTGCTGGCCTATTGTGCGGAGCTTAGCATGCCAAATGGCATCACTCGTATGTTTACTGCGACTTCATTTCCACACGGTTTGTATGACAGGTCTTTCTCCATTCTGATAATGTAGCAGTCACCGTTCAATTGCCCGATCTTTCGTTTAGCGAAGTGCAATGGCAGATTGGAACCATCTGGGCCAACATGTCAAATTTTTCCCAGATCGCGCTTGGTGCACTTATGTGTCTACTCATCACATTTCGATCCGCGAAGCGATCGTTTCAGATGTACACAGCTGCAGGGCATTTTCAGCCGAACCGTTATATTGATCTCTTCGTGAGGGAAGGCCTATTCTTTTTCCTTGCGTATGTCTACCATGCCCTCGTTACAGATCCAGTGACACAATCATGCATAGCGTTCTGGGCTACGCGGTCACCAACCTGCTCATCGGTCTCAGAAACATATCTGATAGCGGATAGGCGCACGTGCTGATTACGATCGTGGAGGGCATACCTCCCTTCGCGCTGGTTCCACGATTCATTCTGAACTTGCGAAGGCTTTATGCTCGGGATCTCCGAGGCGGACGGGGAAGGGACATAGACACGGCGTTCGGTTTCACATCGGCATCTGGCGATACTGTGGCTGCAAGCGCCATTATATTTGCGGACACCGAGGAAAATGGGGAAGAATGGGGAGAAGGAATACGGTTGGAAGAGTGCCATATGAGCAATGCTATCGATCACAGCACGCGGTGAATATGGACGTAGATAAATCAATTTGGGTTTTTGTCGTAAGAAATGCTGCATTGATGTATCTTGTTCGTGTGGAATTCCTGAGTCATCCGAGTCGAAACTTGGGAATATGTATTTTGACTTGTTCATTATATAAAAACACATTCATACACGCACATATTAGATGCGAGCAAATAGGGGATGCATAGTTATAGATCCAGAGGAATCCCGTTGGGCAGTCATCAATAGAAGTAACCAAACTTGACATACCGAGTCTTGCTGGGGCACCGTAAATTGCGCAAGGTAGACCCTCACGCTACAGCCTAGTCCGTTCGAGGTCACCGAGCGGTCGGGCGTTCTACTTGGGTCCAGGTCATGTCGAGCTCTTCTGCCCAGCACCAAGAAACAAAAACCAGTCGTCATCGTGTGCCTCCGTCGACGCTCGCTCCAGACCATGAAACACGACGACATTTTCCCCCAAATAGTCGATTCGCCGTAGACCGAGTCCGTCGTTCCCTCCATCCCTCCCTCCCCGTGCACGTTTGTCGCCTGCAACCAGGGCCGTGCCAACCCTCCGATGATATGCCCTGCCAGCCATGCCTCTCCGATATTTCGTCCATCCCCAATACTCACTCTCGCTTACGTGTACAAGAAGTGCACGTTGGACAGCATCGAGAACGTCCCCGCACGTCACGCCTCGTTCGTGTGTGCTCGACACCACGATCGACCACGGAAAGTGGGGGAGCGGGTCCTCGGACACAGGGCGGACATGCATCCGCCGAACAGGGGGATGGGTTGCTGATTCGGTGAGTGGGAGCGTCCTGGCAGAGTGGGTGTGGGCAGGGTCGAGGGGTTTGGGCGCCAAGGAAGATACCTGCGTGCCAGTAGGCGTGATCCGCATGAGTTTGTCTGGACCACGTGACATGTCGAACGAGACCGGGTGTATGCCGTTGCACCGATGTTCGAGATAGGGGTTCAGTCGGACGCCATGAACATCGTGAAGAGAGGGACGTGTGGGGAACACCACCGTCGATCGATATGAATCGTACGGTTGTGATAGGGGAGGGGCTTGGTAGGGGTTTGACCATGACTCATTCCCAGGACGCCGAGCATCATTTCCGAAACGTAGATTGGGCGGGAAATAGTTTGCGTCAATCGACGATGTATGCTGAATCGCTAGGGGGAAAAATGATGAGAGATGAGAACGAAAATACCGCACAAAACGCACTCGACTCGGAGTTGCGAGCCTGAACAAGGTTTGCTGGGGTACGCCGAGAATAAGGCACAGATCCGCGAGATGTCATGCAATGGTGTGGAACAAAGGGAAACGTGAGTTTATCGAGTTTCTGTGCGCGCCGTTTCTCGCTGTAAGCTGAAGTACTGTGGTTAGTACCGTCAGTTTCTCACACGGGAACATGCCCCCTTACGAAAACGTTCCATGAACAACCCCCAAAGCTTGTTCAACGATCCTATGTGACTCTGTTGCGCCGATACAAACGCACGCTGTACGACGCGTTCGCGCTTAAACTGGATCTCCTCAGGCGGTTCTCTTTCGCCACGTACGTCGGATGTCCACCGGGAGCGCTTATAGATAGGTTGGTAAGGACCGTAACCCTGGATTGGATGATGCGCAGTGTATGCCGTCCAGGGTGCACGAGAGCCCCCCGATGCGGATGGGCAAACCTTGGGTGTATCGTGATGAGACATGGATGTTTGAATCTGAACCATGACCGATGTGACGAGGCCCTAGTAGAGCACACTGCGCTGAGCCACTCACCTGAGGTTGCTAAATGAATACTCCAGGATCGTGGTGACCACGAGGATGGGGCAACGAGGCATCAGGTTGTTGGCACGTCCTGGGTCGTTTCTTCCAGAGTTTCAGCTTCGACAGCGTGTAGCTGCATGACTCCTGGATCCAGGCCACCGAATACGGAAGAAAAACCATGCCAGTTTGGCGAGTTTACGTCGAGGCTGAATATATCGGAGAATGTTACACACACCAATATGAACATCGGTGGGAAAATGAGGTTGGGTTGAGGTTCCAGTTCAACATGCACTTAACCAACGCCTCTTACAGACTAGCGGCAATCGTTTCGAAACCCAAAGCGAAGATCTGGACAGTCCAAGAGTTACGCAGTAGGAAAATTCAGCCGGACGTATCGAGTTAGTAGTAGTAAGTGAGCGACGGTGTGGCGCCGCGAACAATTCTAGCCCAGTTCCGTAGTCCACCCGTGGCCCACATCACCCTTGCGGCTCAGGAGTCAGCGATGTGTGTGGTCAAGAGTAATTCAGAACGTTTCTGGGTCAACATTGGCCTCGGTAAGTTGCCTCTATGGCAGTTGATCATGCTTTACGGACTGAATCCCCAAATCAATTTTTTTTCTCCTTTTTACTGGCAGATTTGCAACAGTTAGAATGGTGTAAACATGTGTGCAGGTTCAACGACGAATGACAGTTGACGGATCCTGATCATTACACGCATATGTTCATGTCTAGAATTGAGGTGAAGTATCAGATACAGACAAGATTACAATAGTGGTATTCAAATAGCCTAGCGAACGCTATGAAATGTCACTGAAATTGGTTGACTAATTGGCCACTAACTGGCCATGAATATTTGAAGTTCAGTCAAACCCAGCGTGTAGATGTAAAACTTTGTAGTATTATGTAAGTAGAATAGATCAGCGGACGAGACAAGTGTTCCGACGCGAGGCTGGCGGGAGGCAGGCATGCCGGTGAGTTTTCAGACTCAGATTCACATCCAGTCTAATTAGTCAGACAAGGCTATGAAATTTCACTGAAATTTTCACATTAGTGAAATTTCATAGCGTTCACTAGGCTATCTGAATACCATTAATGCATTTGGCAGTACCGAATATCGGCACACGGCATTTGTCATTGGGTACCGTTCTTGCCGTAACTCTTCTTGCCACTGACCTAGCTACAAAGATCGTTTGAGTATGTTACTGAGCGTCAGTGACAAGTCGCGGACACAATGGCTCGCTAGGCCGAAGACCTAGCACTACCGTAGGCTGTGTTCGGAACCCGCTTAACCTTAGGGCGACAAATTTTGATGTCAGGATTACCAATTGGTCAACTCTAACTACGGAATCGCTTGGTCACCTTATTTGTATCCGTCCAACACACAGCCCGATTTTCTACCAGCGACGACGGATAACCATTCCTCTTCCTCTGGCGTTGCGCTATTGACATTTAACAGGTTACGTCGCGGAATACTCCGTACCTGGAACTTCAACGACTGAAGCAGCCAACATTGTTCTGGTGACCCCCAGGTTCGGTTACTTCGGTAAGGGACGCTGGCTAGTAGGTAACGTAATACCGGGCAATATAATATAATCCCTTGATATCAAAACAGCTATCCTCATTGCCATCATTCCTTCTTGCGTTCGTGTTCGCGTTCCAACCCACCAGCGTCAGGTAGTGAAAACTGCGTTCTCATTCTGTGCAGGTGTATCACTCTTTCACTGTTCAAACCGAGGCCATGCCGGTTTCTGTTTTGCAAGAAGCTGTTATGAACATCCGACTGGCAGACTATGCAGCCCGTACGTACTATACACTGCAAATTCAGTGTTTCCTACTCACTGATCCATTGTAATTTGTCAATTGTAGTTGTGGTCCTCACGGCCGTCGGATATGATTACCGTAAGTGGCCAAATGTATTTTTTGACAACTGATGAACCCCGACATCATTAGTTCTTACAGTTTCGGATGAGGTATGTTCCGCTCAGACCGTTCTTACTGTGCGGGCGTGACATTGATCAACTCTCTGATTAGCTAGAATACATATGGGTTAGTATATACTTTCTGAAATTCATTTATATCCTGAGAAGCTGCAGAAAAAGCCCTGGACACGGATATCCACGCTATTCATCCTCGTGAGTGGTCCACCCATCTTTGCGAATCTAATTAACTTGTTTCATACAGGTGCGATACCCTGGACTATGTTATAACATGTACGCTTATATATTTCGAGATATTTTGGAGACCCAATCCATCTTCTAGAATTTCTTCACTGGGTATGTTCGATCTAATCCCCCCCGTAGACCTTATTAACATTACAACAGTGGGGAAATCATTCGTACCTGGCCCTGAAAAGGTAATTTCTTTGCAGATACTGATCAAGGTACTCAGGGTCTATCATAGATGTATGTTTTCACCCTTCGTCGTTCACCGTTCAGTGACACATGCAAGTAATTTGCAAATTAAACAGGTGTAAGTACTGCCTTTCTGTAGTGACAACTATGGCTAAATATGAGTCAAAGGTAGGACGCTGGATATAATCGCCGAATGGGCTCTATTGATTTTCTTCTTTGCGGCCGATTGTAAGACGGCGCCTTACTTTTGTCAATATTGATCTCGAAGTCGAAACAGTGTCAATGATCCTCCGGGTGTGGGCATTGCACCATTGCGCGAGGATTCCCCTTTACATTCTCCTCGCGATGCTCGTCGTCGAAATCACCCCATTCCTGATTTATTGTATCAGGCTCAGCATCTCGAATGGCCTCACGGGTATGTTAAACCCTGCTTCATCAGACCGATCACTGCATGACAGAACATCTACCATTCCCACCGTACAGCTGCTATCATTCGAGTACTTGATTACTCATTCTGCGAAAAGCGACCAAACATTTCGACTGTTTGGATTGACGTTACAGACTTTGCAACGATGACACTCGGAATACTGATGTGTCTCTTTATTGTTGTCAAATTTGGCAGGCAGATGTTTCAAACATATAGGGCCACTGGTGATTTTCAGCTGAATCGATATATTAGCCTTCTCGTGAGGGAAGGGATGGTCTATTTATTAGTGTACGTCTTACTTTGCATCTCATCATGACGACCGATCTGACTGACCAGTGTCCTGTTATTTACAATCTTTATTGCGCTTTTGGAGATTGGACGTCTGTCACATGTTGGATGGAGGGGAGTACTGAAGGATATCGGGCAGGGCATTCCCCCCTTCACCCTCGTGCCGCGTTTCATTCTCAATTTGCGCAAACTCTATGCCCACGATTCATACAGCAAGTATAGAAATGACAGCAACATGATTGACACTGCGTTCGGCTTCAACACATCAAAATCTGGCAGTGATACCGTTATGGCCGTCATGATGTTCTCAGATCCTTCGCAGAATGAGGGTAGGAATGACAGTGAAGAAATGCAGTTGGAAGAGACAATGGTCCGTAGCGCTAGCCAAAGCACCGCATGATATGATACGTTGTGGAAGGCCGGGTTCACCCTAGACTGCATGTACTATTTCCATCGATGTCGTAGTATCAATGTGGTTCGGTGTTAGGCGATTCTATATAAAGGGGAAAAGGCAGCACCAGGTCCCGTGACCCCCTCCACCTCATCAGGTCTCATCGTAACCTCTGAGTCACATTATCTGGTGCCCGTTACTTCATTACACCCGTCTATGATAGAGCTCAAACTTGGGTCTCATATCTTACCCATTTATGACCGAGATCGGAGGCAAGGTTGTCGGAGGCACCGAGAGTACTTGCAAGGTGAATGTACTAGGACAAGTAAATATTCGTGTAAGGATGTGCTGTCGCTATCACAGCGCCAGCTATCTGCCAAGCACGATGTTGGAATTCAGTCCGTCCTCGGCATTACCGTAGGCCATTACTTTATCGTACATACCATCCTAGATTACCATATACGGATACTCGTTTACCTTAGCATTCCGCTCGCTACCGCTTTCCTCCAGTCTCGCATCTGCTCGACTGGAGGTAAGCCACTCATACATCACTTGTTATCGTATGCTAACATTCTGTAGTATTTACTATTGTTCTTCAGGTAGCTACAGCCCAGTCGAGCAGATGCGAGACTGGAGTATTTACTATTGTTCTTCAGAACTCGCGCCCGCTGTTACACGAAACGCAAATCAATATACTCGCAACTGTACTGAACCACCAGTGCCGGGAACATATAATATGCGAGACCGCATGGATATGTAACCGATCCCTCTCTAATTTTTAAAGGTAAACTAGATCGAACTCTTTGAATGCGTGATCAAGGCTGGTCGTCAGAGATCACAAGTCGCGACGAGATCAGTTCAGACCCTGCTTGAGGCCTCGGCGATGAGTGATCTGAGCTGAGGTAGCCGTAGAAAAGTAACCCTAGGCATCTCCGACGTACTCGCCTCCATTTACAGTTTGAATGGTGCATCCTCCATCTCTTGCCTTGTTGGTGTCTTGGGTGGGAGGTCCTCGATGGAGAGAAACGGTATGAATGACGCTGCCAGATGTATATAAGTACACATCACGTCTTGTCAAGGCGACAAGACAGGTGTCTCGTCTATCTTGGTCGCTTGCCAATGAGATCCTCGTCGGCTATTCGGACAATTCCCTTGGCTTTCCACTCTACCCTGCTCCTTGTAGACGATGCCACGCTTCAGTGACGCCACCTTCGATCCGAACGGCACGTCTGGTATCGAACATTCTTCGCGCCAAGCATCACCCAGATGGGCGCGTGTACGCGAGTAAGTCATCGTCTCTGTCCGCATCCCAAAGTAAGGCGGCCTCTAGTGCATAAATCTTTTATAGCGTGCCAGCGTCCGGTTGTCCCCTTCCTGCTTACGGGTTTGAAAGGGCCCACGGACGCTGGGGGGGGGGGGTCTTCGGAGCAACCAAAGTATCTGTGTACGTGAGTACGACGAACGGGGAGAGGGAGGACCCACTTGTAATCCCTTGGTGCCCGTCATTTCCTTGCCATCGTCGTCCAGCATAGCTACGCACTGACGATAGTCGGCCCGGCCAAGGGCGATGGTCTGGTTCTCTAAGTGTCATTTTTCGCACAAGAGTTTGTTGATGTGGTCGTTAAGATCGCGGGCCCCGTAGTCGGTCGAGTTGGCTGTCGTTGTCGTCGGTGCGGGTGGGGTAATAGGAACGGGGAGAGACAGTCTTGAATTTTCGACACCTTGCGACCGAACTCATACAGAATTTCGCTGCGCCATAGCGTTCGCGACTCGCGCAAAATTTTGTACACGCTCGCCATTATGGCGCGTCTGTCTGTACGGGTGCCCAGCCCAAGCTTGAGCCTAGATTGTTGACCGAGTTTTTTCTTCGTTACCGTAGGGCTTGAGCGGTGTAGTGATGTTGAC